>JAJOZX010001447.1:660000-895659 GCA_023014485.1 Bathynomus jamesi | reverse complement strand
TATAAAAATAAAAGTAGTAACTGGGACTCGAACCAGTGTCATAGCCATTTGGCGGCATCGCTCAAGTCGGTGTACACAGCACGCTATCCACTCCCTAGATGGTGTAGTGGATAGCGTGCTGTGTACGCCGACTTGAGCGATGCCGCCAAACGGCTATGACACTGGTTCGAGTCCCAGTTACTGCTTTTCTTTATTTAATTAATGAAATTAATTACGATGTGAAATTATTTCTGTGGAATTATTTAGTTTGTTTTCTTTTCCAGGTGTCTACCAGAGCGAAAACAGAAGTGTTTCTTATTGGCCAGACGGATGCGAACATCACATCAAGTGGCCTTCCAACTCAGTTGCAAGTACTCAAAAAGTACTTTTACCACCAAAAGGAGCAAAAATTTGGACGTACTAAATGCCTGAACCTGTGCCTGGATGCCTGTCTCATATTTTGGGAGAGAGCGAGAATCCCCATGATGCGTCGAGATTCGGCCTTGAGGAAGATGGAATCCCTTCTCAAGGAATACGACCGGCTTGTGAAGCACAAGTCACATAAAGCAGAGTCCTTCCGAGTGAAGGAGGCGATGTTCAAGGAGGCAATAGCGAAGGAGATCATGGACATTGCTCATTCACAGGCTAATGAAATGATGAAGAATCAGGAGGACATCCACTTTCTCGACATGCAGCGTGAAGATCCAAATTCCTGCAGCATGGGCCCTGTTGACATGAAGCTTCACTATAAGGAGATTAGGAAAAGGAAGAGGCTGGACAAGATTAAGGAACAACAGGAGAAGGCCAGGAAGGAACAAGGAGCTGCAGAAGATACGGGGGCTTTAGTGATTTCAACTTCGTCAGAGACTGACTCAGATGTCGTTGACCCAACCGTGGAAGTTTTTCCATCCTCCTCCAAGGGAAATACCAAGAAGCGACGCAGGAATCTGATCTCACAGGATGTGACGACTACCTACGATCGGCTGAATATTTCGTACCGCGATTCAGCTATGTCGTACGCTGCAGCGGCTAAATCACTAGGTTTTGACTTGGATGAACTGTCCATTTCTGCCAGTACCATGTACCGCACACGCAAGGCTCTCAGGAAGGTGGCTGCTGAAAGTTATCAATCCGACGAAGTTTGTCCTGGTCAGCCTCTTGTCTTGCATTGGGACGGTAAGCTCCTACCTGACAATGAGCAATGGAAGGAGAGCGTTGACCGGATCGCCGTCCTCGTCTCTGGCGACGGCAAGGAGAAGTTGCTCGGCGTTCCTAAGGTGACGTCCGGAACCGGCGAGAAGATAGCGCGAGTTTGCTTGGATTTGGTCAAGGAACACAGGATGGAAGAGCGCGTGCGGGGACTGTCTTTCGACACGACAGCGTCGAACACCGGGATTCATATCGGGGCCTGCGTCCTGATTGAGAAAGGTCTTGGCAGAGAACTCATGTACTTCCCCTGTCGGCATCACATCTATGAAGTCATCCTCAGCTCCGTCTTCAAGCGTGCATACGGCCCTTCAAGTGGCCCCGATATACCCGTTTTCAAGAGGTTTCAGGCACAATGGAAGTTCATCGACCGGTTGGACGTGCGGCCGTACGATTTTGCTCAAGTCAATGACTCTATGAGGGAACTGAGGGAGAAGTTAGTCCTGCTGGTGAGAGGGATGGTGAGCACGTCGCATCAGCGCGATGACTACAAGGAACTGCTACAGTTGGTTCTCATCTTCCTGGGAGAAGCAAAAGTGGTGGATTTCCATCTCAGAGCCCCTGGCGCTTACCATCACGCTCGATGGATGGCGATAGCCATCTACTCCTTGAAAGTAATTCTACTGAAGAAGCAGTTCAAGATGTCGAGTCACGAGTTGGAAGCTCTGACAGCCGTAGGTCTCTTCGTGTCCCTCGTCTACATCCGAGGTTGGACTCGTGCTGCAACCTCAAGCAAGGCTGCCGCAGTTGATCTGGAATTTCTGCGTGACGCGGAAGCCTTTGCCATGTCGGGATATTCGTGTGTTAACGCTGCGCAAGAAGCCATGTCTCGACACCTATGGTACATCTCTGAGACTCTTATTGCCATGGCGTTCTTCGACGCAGATGTGGCAGATGAAGAAAAGGCTCAGATGGTCGTCAGTTTGGGTAAGCCCGCATCGAAAAAGGAACTCAAGCGACCCCAAGGGAAGAACGTCAGGAATCTTGCCTCGAAACACCTGGCGGAGTTCGTGACAGGAAAGACGATGGCTTTCTTCCATGCATTCGACTTGGACACAGAATTCTTGAAAAAGCCAGTTGCCGAGTGGACTGAAGTAGAGGGCTTCAAGCAAGCAGCGGCAACTGTTAACAAAATCTCTGTCGTCAACGATCGGGCCGAAAGAGCCATCGCGCTCACCAAAGAGTTCAACTGTTCTCTGACGAAGAACGAAGAGCAGAAGCAGTATTTGCTCAAAACTGTGATGCAGCATAGGGCGAAATACCCGAATAAAACCAAGAAGGATTTCATGGACAAATGATTCGCAAGAAGTGGTTATGTTTTTTGTATCTTTGTGAAAATGTGTAGTGAAATGGTACTCGTTTGTTGAATAAAAATTCATTGACAGATTTTTGTTTAATTTTTTCCGTTTATGATCTGCCAGAGCATCAAACTGGGGACCCGTAAACTTTAAACTATTGAATTAATACTTCGGTTTATCAGTCTCCTCAGCAAATGGAACAAGGGGATCCATGTGGATTAAAATTTTTCCAAACTTTTAATTTATGAAACACCCTAATATATATATATATATATATATATATATATATAGTGGAGATTTAATAATATTTTTCTCGATAATTCAGCATCGCTGTAGGATTTTTAAATTACCAAAACTTTTAAGAATTATCTGCGTTTAAATTTGTGGCATTTCTCTTGTTGTAGCTCTTTATTTTTACTTAACCTTATAGAACCGATGCGGAACTCGGTCGTGTTATAGCTACTTTGATGAAAGGGGAATAAATGATATGGATGCTTCTCCGCACAACCAACCCCGTGATTATCGAGGAACTAATGTAAGTTTTTGAGGTTAAGAACAAAACACATTGTATTTTCATTTATTAAATGGCAGAAAACATGTACAAAAAGCGGAACCAGTGTCCGTTAAATAAGTCTTAATGGCTACAGTTACAAATGTATATACAACTTTACACAATATAGATATACACCTTTACACATTACAGGGGTGCTAACATATGGGAACCTTTTTTTTATCTGTCTGCATACACTTTTATCGTTCATCTCTGTGTCGCACAAATCGAATAATTTAAAAAATTATAAATCCCTTCCCACGTGACATGTGCATGAGAAATGAAATGCAATACAATCCACGTTTCAGTATAATATCCTTGAAAGCGATATGGGTTCCAACAATCTCAGGCACATGTAATTGCCAATGAACTGCACAATCACCGAATCATTCCAGGGCTGAAATCCGAGTGAATCAAAATAGTACATTCTTTCCCTATTTTTAAAATAGATTGCAAACCAATGAATCCCCCCCCCCACAATGTCGGTGTTAACGATAATCCCGTACCAGTTTCTCGTACTTGGCAGCTTCAATATTTCATTCTTCGCAAACACACCGATAAATTTTGAGCGTGTGAAACGGTCACTTTTCATTACTCTCTGGAGTGTATTCGCGTCCATTTTAAAAGTCTGTGACCACGTTCCTGAAACGATCAACTTCTATTAGTGCCTGTGATTCGAGGTACACGAGTACACTTATAGGCGCGTCTATAGGCTTGGCAAATTCCAACCTGACTGAGATATTCCCACTCTGCTGTGGACTTAAATGCGTATTGCGCCAGCAGACAAGTCAGGCGTAATATCAAATGAATAAATGTTAAATTCTTCAACAAATTCTTTCTGCGTTACACCAAACCAAGTTCGTCACAGGCGCCTGTATTATGAGCCAGACTACTATATGCTCTCGCGCAGAGCGGGAACACAGCGTCTGATGAGTAGTCCGTAATCATGGTCCCTCCCAAGCGATGCCATTTACGTATAGAGTAATATTTTTAAGGCCGAAATTCTCGAATTTAAAGGCACTCTTTTTATATTTTCCATTCGTCGAGGCGTGGTCCTGCATTCCAATTAATATCCTTTTAGGTAGGACTCCAAGGGCCACGTTTTCTAGTTGCTTCGAGGCCAACCCGGGGCACCGTGTATAGTTTGATCTGTACCCTGTTAATTGGGTATTTTACTGTGGCGTGTATTAAGTCTTTCTCAATTTCTATTTGTTTTGGGAACTTAATTTCACTCGGCGTATACGCAAATACGTCTCCATGATGTGAATCACAACGGGTTTCGCCCCTCTTCTTGATCAGACCCCAGATTTATGCAGATCTCAGGAATCGTGCGGGTAAGCTTCAACTTCATATCCACCCCGTTCATAAGCAACTTCTCCTGGAATGTGAAGTCTGTATGCAGCGTCCAAAACATTCATATATCTTTTTTTAGAATTTTTAAATTTATCCTTTATTCCATTTTCATCTTTATGTGGTAATACCCCTCGGCGGTTAAAAAGGTGTCCTTCGCTTCTTTTGAAAAGTTGAGGACATTTTCCAGATAGGCTCGTAGGTGGTAGTACCCCGTTCCTGCCGAGATGTTAACCTGTTTAAATACACTCACACTGGCTGAATATGGAGTGTAAAAAGTTGGTTTCAGGGTAGGCAGAGTAACTATCATCGCAGTCCGTTCCATCAGAATGGGCTATACGCAGTTTAGCGTACATGTGCATGCAGCTCGGGTCAAAAAAGTAAGGGCCTGAGCTGGGTATCACGAATTCTATAGGGGCACTGGCGAACTAATTGTGTTTAATGGGTTAATTGTAATAAAGTCGCTATGCTCAATAGAGACCTGAGGGGCATATCAAAGAGGGACAGTTCCGATTTACAGCATTGTGAACTACACGGATGGATGAAACGCGCCATGACGAGTCAGAAATAGTGCCACCTCCCTCGACAAGTATTAGTCAACCTATGATTCGTGAGAGTAGTGTCCTCAGCTTATATCAGTTAAAAAAATGATCAGCCATAGGTTTCATACGCTTAGAGCACTTCTTTTTTATTTCCTTTTACGTTTAGCGCCACGTGATGGTAACCCCTTCTTCCTGGCAGATCTCTTCTTTCCGCCACCACGCATTTTTCTCTTTGCATCTTTGATGATTTCGTCCCGTGTACGTTTTAAATGTTTTTTTAGAGCTTCTTTAGGCTTAGTTCCACCCATTATGTCTTCTGCCGCGTTAAAACCTGTTTGTAACGCCTTCCGCCCTAGGTACCTGGCACCCCTCTTCAACAGTGGGACAGCGGTGCGTAGTATGGATGAAAAAATGGATCCAAGTCCACTCCCACGCTGGTATCTCACCCTCGGTAGACTGTGAATGGTCTTCGAGTCATTATAAACGACGAAAGTGTAGTTTCACTGTTAAGCTCCCATCACCGAATGGGAAATTTTTTCCTCAATCGTTCTTATATATATCGAGATGTTGGTTAATAGATTAGTCGCAACATTCACATAATGGGGCTTGTCATATGTAATGCTCAAACTTTTCCCTCTATGGTTGGGGATGTGTGCAATGCGCAGCAGGCGCGCCTGGGTGTCCCCAACAAATTGGTGCTCTACGATATTGCTGTAAATATAGCACATGTCTGGGGGCGGAGAGCTTTCACCCAATTTCTCCATCTTCATTTGATACATTAAGCTGGACAAGTCATGCTGTGCCTCGTGAAAGGTATCTCTTTGGAGAGCTGCCTATATCGGCCCTCAGCCACAATTGTGAACAGCTCTTTATCTTTAATATTTCTACTAAGCGTTGACTTTAACTTCAATGTGCATGCAGGCGTGTCTATGTTTACGACTTCAAAAGTAAATCGTTGTCAGGTACGACTTTCAAGACTCTTGTTTAACCCCGTCACAATGTCCATGGCTGTATCATAATGCCCGATTCCTAGCGATACATTTGTGCTATAGTACCGTTCCTCACCGAACAGGACTGAACGCATAGTATTGTCTAAGGTTATGCCTAATTTTTCGCACTCATCGATCTTCTAATGATCAGAAATATGATTTGTTCATTTTCAAGAGTTAAAAATTTGGTGGCTAACTGGAGTTCACATAACCCCACCTCATACGAATCACGCTCCAATTCAATGGGTCCGTGGAGTTCTGTCACAAAGTTGGCGAGGGTGTTGTTAGGATGTACAGACAGAGAGGAGGACGGAGTGTGACGTAGAAATGGTTAGGAGCCATGTTGCATACTATTAAGCTTCATTATTGCATCAGCTTTTATATAGGTGTTGAAGCTTTCTGGGTAACCCAGCCATTTCACCAGGTACATTTTTCTCTTTCCTGAACCTTTGCTTCCTATAATTTTTCAATTTTAAACACTTTTTCCTAAATTAAATGTCACTTTCTGCAACTCCTCGCGGTAAAAGCCTCCTGCGATTCTTCCCCATTCAAATCTTCAACGTAATACATCATTATCTCACCTTTAGGTCTCATAGCCTAACTTTAAAAATCTCACGTGTCCATCCTTGCTCAAATCCCTTCGCGAATTTATTTCCCGAACGTGACAGCCTTACATAATCATTGATTTTGAAACGCGCAGAGTGTGGTGGTGTTCCATCTCTTCTCACCTCTGGCGCACCTCTTTCTAAAACTCGTTAGGTGTTGTCCAATCGCGATGGTGTGACGGTTGTAGGATGAGCCAATGACCGAGAATGTTAAATCTGTATGTGTTTTTATGTGTAAAATAGCGTGCATGCGTTCCTTTATGGTACGTTGAACTCTTTCAGCTAAAGAGCCTTATGTATAGAATTGGTGTGTAAAGCTGATATTAAACTCTGTCAGCATGTTCTGAAAAGCGCGTCCTATAAATTCTTTCCCCATATCCGTACAAAAATAGCCAGGAATCCTGTTTTCTTTCAACATCAACGTTTTGGTCGCTTTAGCAACTGTTTCAGGCGATTTATTTTTCAGGGGAATTAGCCACAGATATCTAGAGAATACATCTATTATGAATAGGATGTAGCGGTAACCATCGTTATACACTGAATATCTTTGCATGTCTGTTAAATCCGCCTGCCAAATAGAGTCAATCGAATGCAGCTGTTGTCTTGGCCGTTTTAAACCTTTTTCTCACCGGTTTATGAAGTGTATAAGCATCCTGTTCCCGCAAAAATCTCTCAACATCTTTTTTCCTTACACCGTAAACACCTCTGTACAGTCTATTAACGCCACCATAGGAGGCGGGGTTAGAAATGTCATAATAGCGTTTACTTAATATGTTAGCCATTTGCGTATTTTAGAGCACGGGTAGGTTGCCGTTTGTTCTCTTCTTTCTCCTCTTCAGAGACGCTGCTGCTGCTGGGGGCGATGGCGTACTCAGTTGTGACACATGCGAGACTTGATCCAAGTCTTTTAACCTATTCAGATTACCTATCAATGTTTTGGGGACATTTATTTGTTGTAGTCTTGCTTTAATATGCTTCCATCCTGTTGGCGAGGGTCTGTCCCACTTTCTCACCAGATCATGAACAATATCAACGATATTGGATCCTTGTACCCTTGTTCCTTCAACAATGACCTCGCCTGTATCGGTCCACTGTATGATGGGGTCCTCACTCAATAGATTATAAAGACAAGCCTTTATTCCTCAATGTATGTGGGAGGCTGTTTTTAGCACATGTTCGATGTGTGTTCCGTTGCTCTTTGGTTGGTCATCGTCGGGGCCAGGTCCTGTGTCGCCATGCTCAGCACTACTCGCGCTGTGCCTAATAACCACGGGGAGCTCTGTCGGACTTATAATCTCGTACTCATGAAGAAATTTCTGCAAAGCCTCTTGGTACAAGATCCTTTTCTCATCAGGTGACTTTTCACTGTTTAATAGGGCTAGCAACTCGCTTTCCATTCTTTTAAGCCTACTTTTACGGGTTCTAGACCGTGTCTGGAATCTTTGAACTTTGCAATGAAGCATACACCTCGTGCGGAATCACAACCACCTTCTTCATTATATTAATCTAGTCAGTAAAGGACCCAAAACTGAAAATAAGATGGGTAGGAATGATCCTCCTCTTTGTAAATAATGCGCTTTTCTTACCCACAGTTTGACTTTTATGAGCGAGCGCTCGTATTATGTTCTTGTAACGACGTAAGCGAGTCTTCTGAGAGGGTTTCATTGGCACATTACATTTTATAACATTAAGACAGATTTCACAGATGCATTTTAAAAAGTCAGAGTCGATATTTTTAACAAACATCTGTTGCAGTGCCGGGGCAATCGTTGATAGATTTTTATTAATTCACGTATTTTTTAGCCTATTTGTCATTCTGGAATATACACCGTTTCAGGTTCGCTTGGGAATATATTCGTTCTTAGAAGCACCCTGAACGTGTTTCGCGGGTGAAGGTCACAAAACAAATATCCATAACGCTGGTTTGTGGCCTCTCTATAAACCTCTAAAAACTCCTTACGCTGATTCGGGAACATTTGGTTGGCTAATATCCCGATTTGTGATACATCTCTACGTTGCGCGAATAAGACTAGATATTGTGTATTTAGCGACACATCGCGCATGTATCTATTTTTGAAAAATAGATTCTGATTGATGAAGAACACGCTTATGTTAAGGTGGTGGGAAAATACTGTAAATGTCTCGGCAAACGTTTTATCCATCTCCAACATGAGATCGTTAATTACAATGACTGTATGTTCATTTCCCTTTAACGAATTAACGTCATATACACCTTTGTGGAACAAAATATCATCTTGGTGCTCGTTGAACACTGATTGATACGTCGAATAGCACCATATAACTTTATGCACAAATTTTGAGAACATCTCTCCCTTTTCTTTAATGATTTTAAGCATAAACACAGTTTTACCACATCCTGTAGGACCAGATATAATGCATATGGATGGGCTCGTGAACCAGAATTTTTCTACAGAATCCATTTCTAACACGTCTCACTCCTAAGTTGGCCATTTACAAAATATTACAAATATTTAAGTGATGACCCTTATATTTCGGACCCCATGTAAAGCTTTAGGTCCCCTCCGTCATACTTAGATGTTGCGAAGGAGGTTAAACAGCCCCATCATTATATATATATATATATATATATATATATATATATGGCCCCAAAAGTAGAGAAATTGCGAGGAAATTCATTTTTCTCGGAACTGAAAAATATCAAAACTTAATCTAACCTAGGTTAAAAGGTCAGACTACTAAGTTTATGGTAGAAGTGATTAGTTTAAATTTACTCGTATGATGTTATATTTAACTGAGTTAAGTTAGGCGTAACTGGGCTAAGTTAGACTAGGCTAAGAATGAGTTTAAATTAGGTTTCGGCGGTTTTCATTACGATGATTTTCCGTTTCGGTCGACGGTTTTCATTTCGATGATTTTCCGTTTCGGCAAAATGAAGGAATTCCGCAAAAATGTTCATTCATTTCAACGACTTAATTTTTTATTAGGTTAAATTTACTCGTATGAGGTTATATTTAACTGAGTTAAGTTAGGCATAACTGGGATAAGTTAGATTAGGCTAATTAATGAGGTTAAATTAGGCCTCGATGATTTTCCGTTTCGGTCGACGGTTTTCATTTCGATGATTTTCTGTTTCGGTCGACAGTTTTCATTTCGATGATTTTCGGCAAAATTGCCGAATTCCTGCAAAAATGTTCATTCGTTTCAACGACTTAATTTTTGTATTTTATCCACACCACCCCAAAAAAAATAATAATTATATAATAAAAATAATAAAAATAAATAAATAAATAAATAAAAATAAATAAATAAGTAAAAATAAATAAATAAAAATAAACTTTTTATTATTTGAAAAAACATTTTCAGGTTGGAAATTTTACGAGATTGAACCATCTTCGACCGGTTTAAAAAGGACTTAGTAGATCTTATATATATATATATATATATATATATATATCGAAGCATTTCATAATTCTTTATTGATGGATAGAACCCAATCATCTACATTTTTAAATGTTTTTGGCAATACGCAGAATTAGGCAAATTGTGAATGTGCGTTTAGCTCGTGAAAACGTTTGTCTGAGCAGAACTGTCCTTCAGTCATTGCTCGGCATTGGAGCTAAGAAGTTGACTTGTGTGTGTTACGGTGTACATTTAGAATAGTGCTACGTTACTACCCCACCCCCTCGCATTACCCGGTTTTATCTAAAAGTGCTTTCGGTATAAATGAAGTTAGTAAAGTATTAATCGGATGTATATTATCCCCCCTCCCCCCATCCCCCATGCCCGGTTCAAATTATAACGGCTTCTCAAACTCGATCACGTATTTATAAAGTACAACGAAACGAGAGTAAAGAGAACGATGAAAGATAGAGAGAAAATGAATAGAAAGTAGAATAAATAATGAAATATAATAATGAAGGAATGTTAAAAGGTCTTAATTACCACATTTTGGTGGCAAGCGGTGTTCCTTTATATAAATATAAGGGCTTCCCACGTCGCTTTATATTTCGTTCAAAATTGTTGCTATCCATATTATAGCATTAATAAATATTCGGGTTCGAATATTTAAATAGCAACATGCATTGTGTTACCCCATTTGTAAGCAAATTTCGATTCTCATTCCTTAACAATCATTGTAACTGTCTTTCAAGATGGCGCCCGTCAAATTTCTTCTCATAGCGAGCGTTTTCGAGGGCATTTTTTTTTTTTTTTGTTTCATCTTCTCGTTGGATTCTAGACTTCCAAACCGATTTGCCTCAAAATTTATCTGTTTCCTTTTCGCGTTGATTTTTATACAGAAAGGTTTGAGTGTATGGTGACGCATTTTTAGGTAATAAAAAATGTGTGTGTGTGTATATATATATATATAGAGAGAGAGAGAGGAGAGAGAGCAGCAAAATTTTATATTTTTTATAGGTATGCTGATTGTTGGTGTTTATTTTTTTTAGGACAACTCCGAGTGATGTTTTGTATGGCTTAAAGTCGAAAAATATTCGTTAAAGACTAATTTATACTGGAACAAATTCGGTCTGTTTATTTTGCTGTGAGACTTCAAAATAAGCGAAATTTGTTTAATTGAAATTGTTTCCGTAAATTCTTTTGATAAATTAATTTGTTTTTTACTTTATATATATATATATATATATATATATATATATATATATATATATATATATATATATATATATATATACAATTTTATATTTTTATAGGTGGACTGATTGTCGTTATTTTTCAGGACAACTCCGAGTGATGTTTGTATGGTTAGGCAGCGTATATTCCTCCGCTTGTATTGGAATGTATATTTATTTTCAATATATTTCGTGAAATTGGATTCAATAATTTGTCTAAATAAAGAGTGATGTGGTGGTGTTTTATTTAATCCTTTTTGCTTGAGCACGGTATTTAATTATACCAAATGTCTGGTTATGTCTTCTAAGTCAACTGGCGGGTTAAGCCAGCTGACGGATTATGCCAATCCAATAATTCGTTCTTATGCTTTTATTATTTTTTTTATTGTATATATTCCAATGTATATTTCTATATATCTCCATTAATTTGTCTAAATAAACAGTGATGTGATGGTGTTTTATTTAATTCTTTTGAATGTGTATATATAAACGCTATTATTATTTAATTATACTAAACGGCTGGTTAGGCCTTCTAATTCAACTGTCGGGTTAGAGAGAGAGAGAGAGTTGAGGTTATAGTACCTTGAATCATAAAAGTGAATGATATTTGAGCTATAGAATAGATAAATTGGAAATCAGAGATTCGCCAATAAAGAAATAAAACATGTGTATATATATATAATATATATGAGAAAAGTTCAGATTGGAAGGACTTTATGGCACGTAATTAAATTTCGTAAAACCATGATTAACAGCGATAAACACGAAACAACGAATCAATTCTTGTTTATGACGCTTTCCCTTCCTTTCTATTTATTCATTCATTTGCGCTGTACATTTTAATGCATCGTGCACCATTTGTCCTGTTTTAACTGTTACAGATGAAAAAGACCGTAATATTAGACTTATGTCAAACGGAGAGTGAGATAATTAATGCAGAAAGAGGCTTACACGAATTTTTAGATGAACTTTTTTTCCGGAAATTTACATATATAAGGTCGCCTTTGCTCCCCGTTCGAATTGTTCATTCTGGTGAATCTTTACACTTCACCTTAGAGATACTTTTAAACGGGGAAGTGCTTACACGAATTTTTAGATGAACTTTTTTCCGGAAATTTACATATATAGGCTCGCCTTTGCTTTCCGTCCGAATTGTTAATTCTGGTGAAACTTTACACTCCACCTTAGACCTACTTTTAAACAGCGAAGTGTGTGTGTATATATATATAGAGAGAGAGAGAAACAAACATAAACAACATGATCGAGTGTTGCAATAACGGGATCCTGCCACTACGAACCGTGGAAGGATGTTTACACTCCACCTTAGACCTACGGTTTAACACAGATCATTAGGGCACCCTGGCTAGCAGCCGTGGAAGGACGTGCTGGGTCTCGAGCCCGCCTCCACCTTAGACTGATAGTTTAACGCTGATCATTAGGTCACCATGGCTATCAACCGGGGAAGGACGCGCCGGGTCTCGAGCCCATCTCCACCTTAGAGTTTAACGCGGTCGCGCGACGCACATAAAACGTATAGATGGGTGAGTACGTGCCGTGTACACTGTGCCAACTGGCTGATGATGCCTGGAGGCTCTGGCTGATGATGCCCGGAGGCACTGGCTGATTAAGCCAACTGGCTGATGAGGGGCCCTATAAGACAACGGCCGCTCAGCTGAAGTCTTAATTGCGCTCGGCTCCTGCCAGGCGAACACCTCCTCTCTCTTAGGTTAGGTCTTCCCCAGCGGGGTTTATTGCAGCTTGGGGGATAACTTCACCTCCAAGTTGCATAACCCCTTGTTGCTCTTGCAACCCCCCCCATTTTGGGGGTGCCTTGCAACAAAGGGGGTTGGCACTATGGGGTGTCTTGCAACAAGGGGGTGGGGGTGGCACTATGGGGTGCCTTGCAACAAGGGGTGGGGTGGCACTATGGAGTGCCTTAGCACTCTTGCAACATTTGCAATTGCATTGCACTCTACTATTTTGTGGGCATACTACTATCCACAAGGAAAAAGTAAATTGATTCGAAGGCCTTTCGTGGGTTTACATCATATACGAGGGTAATTCAATAAGTATCCGCACTTTTTATTTTCACAATTTTATTTTCACATCTGATAGATTATAAACACATCACTTCTCAACATAGTCTCCCTGTTTCTTGTTATTACACTTAGTCCAGCGATCAACAAGCTTCCTAATGCCATCACAAAAGAATGATTTTGGCTGTGTGCGTAGCCAGTCATGCACCGCTTCCTTCAAGTCATCATCGCCTTGGAATCGCTGACCTCTCAAAACGTCTTTTAGTGGTCCAAACAGGTAAAAATCCGAAGGTGCCAGGTCTGAACTGTAGGCTGGATGGTCGAGAACTTCAAATTTAAGTTCTTGAAGTCATTTTCTAGTCTGTGCAGCGGTATGAGGGCGCGCATTGTCGTGTAACAGAATAACACCTTCCGACAAACTCCCTCTCCGTTTTGTGCGACGAAGAGCACAAGCGTAATCGTATGAACGTCTGCTCTCGTCTTTTGGCGCGGTATTATAATGAAGGTGAAAACTTTTCGGAGCGCATTATCACTGGAGATGAAACCTGGCTCCATCACTGTGAACCAGAAAGCAAACGACAGACCATGCAATGGAAGCATCCAACATCTCCCGTTGCAAGAAAGTTCAAAGCCCAGCCGTCAGCAAGTAAAGTTATGCTGACACTGTTTTGGGATACACGAGGCCCTATCCTTGAACATTATCTAGAGCGTGGAACTACAGTAACAAGTGCATCGTATTCTGACATGCTTCGGAATGAGTTAAAGCAAGCAATTCGCACACAACGGAGAGGGAGATTGTCGGAAGGTGTTATTCTGTTACACGACAATGCGCGCCCTCATACCGCTGTACAGACTAGAAAATGACTTCAAGAACTTAAATTTGAAGTTCTCGACCATCCAGCCTACAGTCCAGACCTGGCACCTTCGGATTTTTACCTGTTTGGACCACTAAAAGACGTTTTGAGTGGTCAGCGATTCCAAGGCGATGATGACCTGAAGGAGGCGGTGCATGACTGGCTACGCACACAGCCAAAATCATTCTTTTGTGATGGCATTAGGAGCTTGTTGATCGCTGGGCTAAGTGTAATGAGAAACAGGGAGACTCTGTTGAGAAATGATGTTTATAATCTATCAGATGTGAAAATAAAATTGTGAAAATAAAAAGTGCGCATATTCATTGAATTACCCTCGTGTGTGTGTGTGTATATATATATTGACGATTGGTTAGGCTAAGTTGTGATATTTTCGTTAGTTTTAACGAAAACTAACGAGACTAAACCTAACCAATCGTCAAGGGCGATTGACATTTGACATTGGAGGCTTTAGCCTTCATGTGATCCCAAATTTCGAAAATGCAAGGGAGTGCTACGTCACACTTGAAATTTC
The DNA here is from genome assembly GCA_023014485.1 of Bathynomus jamesi. Lineage (NCBI taxonomy): Eukaryota > Metazoa > Arthropoda > Malacostraca > Isopoda > Cirolanidae > Bathynomus > Bathynomus jamesi. The sequence continues at coordinate 881,105 of JAJOZX010001447.1, read as the reverse complement.
GCCGAGATCTCGCTATGTCATACCTTACGAGAGTCGGAACTCTTCCAAAGGGTAAGGGGAGAAAGTCAACGAATGCTCCTGAGCAATTTGATATCAGATATGATGACAAAAACTGTTTGGTACAACCCGTCCCCGACATGAAACGGAGGCGTGCTCAAACAGGTTACAAATCGATTGGGCGAACGCAGTGCAGTAAATGTGATGTTGGACTTTGTGTAAAATGTTCCATGTCTTACCATACAAAATAAGGTAATAAATACATTTTGGACTTTGTGTAAAATATTTCATGTCTTACCATACAAAATAAGGAAATAAGTCCAGTTTATCACCATACATTGTGTATTGTGGTATTTTTATACATTTTTTGTTTTCCCTATTCAAGCAAGTTATGGACATGGAAAACTTTTTGTGATTCAGAGTTCTGTTTATATTTGTACTTTTTATCAACTTTATATAATAAGTACGCATTATAACCCAATGGTATAGCTCACCAACAAAAATAAATGGACATGCTGGAATTGTTCTTTATTGTACCAACATTCCCCTAGCATTGCCATATGGTTACACTTCGTATCTTTAAAAATAGTGAAGCTACATAACTGTAACTCACGAAACCTATTAAATATTATCACCATAACTCATCTACAAAATATAATCAAAATCAAAGAATTTTTTTTTTAAAACAAGCCGCGCCTTCGACTCCCCTAAGGGTAGGGCTTGTGATCACTTCGTGATCTTTAACGCCGCTCATCTTGATAGATCCAACCCTAACGGGCGACTGAGCAAGAAACAATAACTCCACCCACTTTACAGAAGCAGCCAATCATAACAGGCGACTGAGTGAAAGATATATTTGTTATTCCGCTCAACACTCAAAACCGCGGGAAATTTTATATATATATATATGTTAAACACAGACCGTGCATGGAACAAGGAACTCTTCTGGGAAAATTAAATCCACTATAGTCCGAATAAGTAATGGTAAATGACAAATACCATAGTTTTTCTTTTTCATGATGCTAGCCCGACGTGGGCAACGGGTCTCTCGCAAAGAGGTCCCATAAATATAGCTTCCCTCACCAGCTATCTGCAACGCAGACAGGATCCAGCTTTGGGACATGGATCTAGGGTTTAAAGCAAGCCTAGTCCCACTACATTTAGAACCTCTATATAAGTAAAAGACTCGTTGCATTCACGTCGGATTGAATAAATCAAAGAAAAAGGGGTAACTATTGTATTTTTAGCCAAAAAAAAACAAAACTTAAACCTCAACCGGGACATTGAGCGTCCACTTTTCAAGGCACGTAACACGTCCGTTTAATATACACAAACTCAGAATGGTCCCCTGAGAAACTTATATGTTAAACACAGACCGTGCATGGAACAAGGAACTCTTCTGGGAAAATTAAATCCACTATAGTCTGAATAAGTAATGGTAAATGACAAATACCATAGTTTTTCTTTTTCATGATGCTAGCCCGACGTGGGTAACGGGTCTCTCGCAAAGAGGTCCCATAAATATAGCTTCCCTCACCAGCTATCTGCAACGCAGACAGGATCCAGCTTTGGGACATGGATCTAGGGTTTAAAGCAAGCCTTTTTCTTTGATTTATTCAATCCGACGTGAATGCAACGAGTCTTTTACTTATATAGAGGTTCTAAATGTAGTGGGACTAGGCTTGCTTTAAACCCTAGATCCATGTCCCAAAGCTGGATCCTGTCTGCGTTGCAGATAGCTGGTGAGGGAAGCTATATTTATGGGACCTCTTTGCGAGAGACCCGTTGCCCACGTCGGGCTAGCATCATGAAAAAGAAAAACTATGGTATTTGTCATTTACCATTACTTATTCGGACTATAGTGGATTTAATTTTCCAGAAGAGTTCCTTGTTCCATGCACGGTCTGTGTTTAACATATAAGTTTCTCAGGGGACCATTCTGAGTTTGTGTGTGTATATATATATATATAATATATATATATATATATATATATATATATATATATATATATATATATATATAAATTCAGGAGATAATGGGTTAAGGAAAGACGGGGGGGGTCAACCCAACGGTGTAACCGTTGACGAGACGGCGAAGCCGTGGATGGGTAAGTGTGCGGGAGGAGGTGTCCCCCTCCCTGGCTGGAGAAAATTTTGGAAATACAGTACTCAGAAACGCGTTCTGGTGACATCTGGAGCATATAGTTAAGTAACTGAAGAATGAGATTTACACTAATTTTCTGACAAACTTTTTTATTTAAACATTATTTTGAAGAGCAATAAAAACTTACTTTAATAAGTATTGAATTGACAATTCAATTGTTAAATTAGTTTTATGCAGAGGTGGGTAGTAGTGAAGTAGATATACTTAAGTACCTGTACTTAAGTAGCTTTTTCGAGAATGTACTTTCTAGAAAGTACGTTATTTTTGTAATACTTTTACTCTAACTTAAGTACAATCTTGGGAAAAAATTTGTACTTTAAATTAAGTACAATGTTGCGAAAATCTGAAAAGTACGAAGTAACAAAACAGCTGTATGCTTGACAATTTCACTCAAAATTGGTAAATAAATTCTGGAAAAACCCGCTTTCAATCTACCACCTCTCATTGTCAGGTATTAAGAGGGGAAAGACACCGAGATTATTCCAAATTTTGTTTGCCAAAACAGTTCGGTTTCATTAACCAATCAGAAGAGTCATTGAGTATAGTATTTTAAGGTAGTCAGTAGGCTTTTTCGATAGCTGATGACGTCACTTGTTGAAGTCTGTTTGCCATAATGATGTTTATTTTATATTATTATATATTTGTAGTGTATTTTATTTCATTTTTGAAAAAGTACTTCTTACTTTTCAGTATTTAAGTACATTATAAAACACTTTTGTACTTCATCTTAAGTACTTTTGATAACGTGTACTTTTACTTTAACTTGAGTACATTTTTCAAAGTTTGCTTATACTTTAACTTAAGTAACAAATGAAAGTACTTTACCCACCTCTGGTTTTATAGAATTTGTAATAGCGTGGGGTTAGTGACTCCGCCAAGTTATTAGGTTTGTAAACAACAACAAAGGCACTTACCAGTGCTTTGATTTAGATCTTCTTTAGAGCCTAGCATAGATTTCTAGCGTCCTACAAACCGCCTACCTAACTCTCTCACTTTACTAATTTAGAAGCTATAGACCAGGGGTCGGGGAATTTTTTTGGGTATTACCCAAAACTCTATTTGAGTAAGGTGAAATTACCCCCAGACTTCAAAGTAAACAAAAAAAAGCCAATTGCTCTTAAAATTGTTGCATATAGTATACAAAAAACTCAAATTAAAAAAATGGAAGTTTCTCTCATACCGCAAGCATTACCTCCAAAATTTTTAAATTTACCCCATTTGGGGTAATTTACCCCTGTTCCCCGACCTCTGCTATAGACATTACCCCTACCCTTATATACTATTTGACAACTTCCTGCCTACATTCTAACACTTTAGCAACATCACCAAATTAAACTTAGCACCAACGATATGATATGAGTAACCATGTTGCTAGTCCAGCCAAAACAAACGAACAGACCGCATTCCGCTGTTAATCCTTTTGTGTTGCCATTCAGCTTTCTTTTAGTGACTTTTCCCTTTAGTGACTTTAGACTATACACGTCACCTCACTCCTCCCCTACAAGTTTAGTCTGTCAGTGGGGTGAGAGACCCTAGACGACCTGCGGAGCAGGGTTGATGTAATAGGAATAGGTGCAACCTGCATAGGCGGGCGAATTTAACCACTTTCCAGAGGATCGGTTCTCTCTTCTGGAAGACTCTGGTCATCCTACAATTCACGTTCCCATATCTGGTCCTGATGGCATTTAATAGAACAACCATCTTCTAGTTGGCACTTGAAGGAAACAGGGCCCGTCCTCTCCTGCACAGTTGCAGGAACCCATTTTGGTCCAGCCCCATAGTTGCGAATCATAACTGGATCATTAGGTTGCGCTTCTATAACTCTCCTTTTTTTTAGTGTTGTGATTCAACTTCTGTTTTTCCTGATGGCGTAAAACTCGTTTTTGTAACGTTTCGTTTGGGCGTAACAGATCGAAAACTGAACGAATTCCCCGGCCAATCATAAGTTTAGGAGACACCCCCGTCGCTGTGTGAGGTGTTAGTCGATATTTAAACAAAAATTTATTCAACACCACTTGCATTTCCTCCACCATGAGAATGACGCAAGGCTGACTTGAAAGTACGGACCATGTTTTCCGCGAGACCGTTAGTAGACGGGTGAAAAACACTAGACCGGACATGTCTAATGCCATTTAGGTGAACAAAAGAACGAAATTCTTCACTGGTAAAACAAGTACCATTGTCGGAAACGAGAACTACGGGTAAACCCCATCAAGCGAAAGACGAACAGAGTAAGCGAATAGTAACACCTGAAGTCGTGGAAGTGGTTGGAAAAATTTCCATCCATTTAGAGTAGGCGTCCACAATGACTAGGAAATAGATATTATTTATAGGACCTGCATAGTCAACATGGATCCTGTGCCAAGGTATAGTAGGCCATTCCCACGAATGAAGTGGACTTTTCCTTGGGAGATCTCTGATCTCTAGGCAGTTTTGACAGGAACGAACCAATGATTCGACTTCTCCATCCAAACCGGGCCACCAGAAATAAGCTCTCGCCAGCTCTTTCATTTTTGTTGCACCCATTTGTTCAGCGTGAAGTTCCTTCACTAAATTCGACCTGCCTTCATTCGGAATTATCACTCTGTGGCCCCATAAGAGACAGCCATTTTGGATCGAGAGTCCAGACTGACGTTGATAAAAAGTTTGTAATTCACTCGCAACCTTAGTAGGCTGTTATTTATTTATTTATTTTTTATTGGGTTCAAAATCCCAGCTGAGCCGTGAACGGCCAAGCTCTGAAGGGCCAGTTCAACCTACAGCCCAAGTTAAGCTAAAATTAAAAACTTACGGACTTGGAGGTCCTATTAGGTCCTACCTCAGGGTTGCTGACTCGATGTGGGCCTACCTTAGGCCTCAGTTGCATGAATTTAAGATAAAAACAAAAGGGGCACTATTTATGGTCTTCTTTCTAAACCTTGCAACAACAACACAACCTGCACTATTGCACGATGCAACAATCTTGTATCTAAACCAAACTGAATTGCAGAGAGCTCTCTATAAGACAACCCTGTAAGTACGGCATTCCACAAACGAGTAGAAAAGCGCAGCGCCCCAAAAAAATGATGCCACAAGAGTGCCCAAACAATGATGCCACAAGAGCCCAAAAATGCTAGCTCTAAATTAAGTGAATTTTTCACTAACCTTACAATTATGAGATGGATATATATACACCTTAACTTAATATATACAAGCAATGCTGCATCAATCAGCTTAGTCATCATATCGCCTTGGGACAACAATGGTTCTTCCTCTTCTAGATTTTCTAACATAGGCCAACCAACTGAGCAGTAATGGATGACTCTAGACAGAATAGGGTTTGATTTTGTCCACTGCTCTATTTGTACTGCAGATACTGGAGTGGATTCCAAAAACTTCACCAAGTGAACCCATTCTGTAGGTGTAGGTACACATTCATTTGGATTTTCTAAAGGCAACCTACTTAGAACATCAGCCGTACCTAGAAGTTTGCCTGACCTATGTACTAAGTCAAATTTATAGGCTTGTAGAATGAGCGCCTATCGTTGGATCCTACCTGAGGCCATAACTGGAATATTTTTATTAGGTGAAAATAAACCTAAAAGAGGCTTATGGTCAGTAATTAGTTTGAATTCATGACCTCATAGATAGAAATTATTTGTTTTTACTGCAAATGCTAAGGCTAAGGCTTCACGTTCAAGTTGTGCATATCGCCTTTCAGTCTCAGTTAGTGTTCTAGAAGCAAAACATATAGGTCTCTCTACACCATCAATGTGGTGAGATAACACTGCCCCAATTCCATAAGAACTGCTATCTGCTGAAACTATGAGGGGAAGTTTAGGATCATAATGCACTAGGAGAGTGGACTTTAGTATTACGTCCTCGGAAGCCTCAAGTGCTTCCTTTTGGGTTTTCTCCCATCTCCACTGCTCCCCAGATCGTAATAACTTATTTAAGGGTTCTAGGGAAGTCGATGCATTAGGCAAAAATTTCCTATAAAAGTTTAGGAGACCTAAATAAGCTTGTAACTGTGTGATGTTTTGTGGAGGTGGTGCATTTTTTATTGCTTCTAGTTTATCCACCGTTGGATGAATGCCTGAGGCATCTATGCGGAACCCCAAATATGAAACCTCACTAGTGACCCACGAACACTTTTCTTTCTTTAGCTTAAGTCAGGCATCCTGGAGTCTTTTTAGAACTGTGGTTAATCTAGTTACGTGTTCTTTTTTAGATGAACCTGAAATGAGGACATCATCTAGAAAACAAAGTACACCCGGAATGTGACCTAGAACTTTGTCCATTGTCCTCTGAAAAATACCCGGAGCCAATGCTATTCCATAGCATAGCCTATTGTACTTATATAGGCCTCGGTGCGTATTTACAGTATGATAGTTAGCTCTTTAGAATTTTCATCTAAACTTAGTTGAGCATAGGCTTCGGACTATCTAGTTTTGTGAAATATTTACCTCCAGCAAAAGAGCTAACTAATTCATCAGGCTTGGGTATAGGGTAGCAATCTAGAAGGACTGCTCTATTTGCTGTTAAACGGTAATCCCCACATAACCGCACTGACTTGTCAGGTCTTAGTACAGGAACTACCGGGGCAGCCCACTTAGCGTGTGTGACTGGTTCGATAATCTTATCTTTGAGCAGCTTGTCAATTTCTAAATCTACCTTCTCCCGCAGTGCATGTGCAATTGAACGAGCCTTACAAAATTTCGGAGTTACATTAGGGTCTACCTCTATACAGACCTGATGGCCTTTTAGTTTGCCTACTTCAGGCCCAAAAACAGAAGAAGACTCCCTTAACAATGAGTCTATGTCAGACGGGTATGCGGGTGTATGCGCATCTGCCTGACCCTTTGGCAAAATTTTTTCAATAGGCATTTTCAAAGCATCAATCCAATCACGGCCTAGTAGAGTAGGCCCTTGCTCATCCACCACTAAAAGAGTTAAGGGATGAGACAAAGTTTTCTTGTTGAGTGTAACTGTGATGGATGTTTCTCCACAAATAGGTATTTGTATGTCCCCATTTTTTTTTTAGTATTGTTTTAGATGCATGTAGTTTAGGTGCATTTTTTAAAGTTTTGTCAAAAACTGTTTTGGACATGACATTTCGGGCAGCAACTGTATCTAGTTCTAGAGGAACTGTAATTCCATTTAAGCCTACCTTTACAATATATGGACCTGTATTATCACCATTTTGTTGTTCATAAAATAGGTACTCCACTCCAATGTTCGAAGTATTTCCCTTTTGAGGATTTACACTAGAAATGTTATAATTAGAATTTTCACCCCTTGTTTTCTTTGAAAAGCAAACTTTAGCTATGTGGCCTATTTTACTACAGTTTCGGCAAACTGCTTCTTTCAAAGGACAGTCCTTCTTCCAATGGTGTTTTCCACACCCAGTACATGGCTTGGAAGGCGTTTCCTCCTGTTTAGCGTTTGAATTAGTACAGTAGGTTTAGTCGTATTTGCCGCATACTTTTTATTTGTTTGTCTAATAGGCTCATTAAGTCTGCCTGGCCTAGAAGATTTAAAGTTATTTACGTGTTGGGCTTTACTACTGTGACTGCCAAAAGTTCTAACATCTTTAGCAGCTGCTTCCCTAGCCGCAGCTATTTCTACAGCCTGACTAAAAGTTAGGTCCTGTATAGTTAATATGACTCTCTGGGTAGACTCCTCTTTGAGACCCATTACAAACCTATCTCTTAGCATTTCGTCTAATTTGTCCCCAAATTTACAAGTACGGCTATTGGCATTTCGTGACCCGACAATTCAGCGCATGACAATTCAGCGCATGACAATTCAGCGCCGACAATTCAGCGCAAGACAATTCAGCACAAAGACAATTCAGCTCAAGACAATTCAGCGCAAGACAATTCAGCGCGAAAATACCAACAAAGAAGAAGAAAGAACAAATCCAGAGGGAAGAGAGGCTTGCAACTGTTAGGTTAGATTAGGTTAGGTTAGGTTTCTAGTTTTTGAAATAAAATCTTAATTTTAACAATTCTAACAAATTTTGTTTTTTTAAATAAAGTTTTAATAATTATACTCCTTTGAATTTTATCTCCGATTTGTCACTCCTTCGTTATGTCACTCCTTCGTTACGGTATTTATGTCACTCCTTTGTTATGTCACTCCTTTGAAATGTCACTCCTTCGATACAGACCCAATTTAGCATATATATAAATATACAAATTTTTCTCTTTTTTATTTATTGCGATTTATTTTTATTATTTTTAACTAAACTTTTAACTGTACTGACTTGCGCTGAATTGTCGGCGCTGAATTGTCTTTGCGCTGAATTGTCGGGATGTATTATTTTAGTGTGTTAATGAATGACAATATTTTGTAATGTACATAACAGATATATTTTTTAAAACACACAAAACACACATGCGGAAGCCATTCGGCTAATTAATGTGATATTAAAGACTATAACTTAACTATGTACACATACAGTGTATACAGCTACACTAGTAGGCTACACAGTTGCAATGCACTTAATAAACATCTACACAGTTATTGTAATGCACTTAATAAACAGCTACACAGTTGTAATGCACTTAATAAACAGCTAAACTGTACAGCTTACTGTACTGTAGATAGAGTGTAGATTTGTAATGAATATTACATAGGACGCCTCCTGGCTTTTTGTTTGGAAAACTGCGTGATTGTGTCCTCGAAACTCACCGACTGCAACACCTCATGCTCTATACTCAACAGCGTCAGGGACGAAAGGCGCTCCTGGCCCATTGTGGAGCGAAGGTAATTTTTGATCAGTTTGAGTTTCAAGAATGAATGTTCACCAGAACAGCTCGTGACAAACATACACAGGTATATTCTCATTGCTATTTCCATGTTTGGGAATGTTCCTTCCAGTTCGTTTGTGTTCATATGCCGATAAAATCTGTTGCACATGTCTTCACGTTCCGTCTGGGATTCTGTTTCACTTTCGGTGAGTTTCATTAGGGCAGCGAACTGCACAACTTCTGTTACTAGCTCTTTCTCCAGATCAGCCGGATAGCATTCTACTAGATGTTCAGCTGACCGTCGAAGACTGTCGATGTCCAGGACTAGAAGGAAATACAAAAATCCAAATCTTTTCTGTAAGACAGCGTACGCTTCTAGACGAGTGTTCAGAGTGGTACACAGTTTATCAATTACACTGGTCAACACTCATTTTATTGCCAATCATATTAGAGTGATTTTGGGGTAACTTTGTGGTGCTGATTCCGAATATGACATCGGTTTTGCTAGATTGGCTCTAATTTATGAGATAATTGGTACCCCATTGAAACACGTAAAAATGCAAAAAATTTAATGTTCAGGCGGAGCCTACTTACAAATCGCATTGAAATTGTCTCAAATCATACAAAATTAAACACATGAAATACATAATGGCATTTTATTCGGTCTCACCATCTAGAATGTTCCGGTAGTTTCCCATATGCACGCGTTATGGTTACGTTTCCTATTAATTGAGGGTATTCATTATCTCAAGAACTAGAACCAAATCGGAAAAACTACTTTCATTTTGGAATTCAGCAACCCCAAAATACCCTAAATTCATACGAATTTCCTTGGCAACGAAAAAAAAAATTTTTTTTGTTGACCTGTGAATTATCGGTAGAAATGTAGTGGTCCGAAATGAATCTCTTGGTGTCAAGTTCGTAACTTCGGTAGTTCCGATTTCGTCATGATGGCACTTTCTCTTCTTTGTGCGTTGAGTCGATTCCTTGTATACTCGATGACCACACTTTCCGATGCCCTGGTCCTCGAATTCGTCAAATCTTGATCTGAGATCTTCAACAAATTGCAGTAGTGATTTCAGCAAGAGGGTGGCTGAGTCTAACGACATTCCTTGTTTTTGCAGAGATGCATTCGTTTTTTGAAATCGTTCGAGAATAGTGTTCCATAAAACCAATAAAATGGCTGGCTGTTTCGAGTTGTTGAAGCTGTTTAGATAATCCCATGGCTTCGATCCTGGCTTCCGCAGTTTGGCTGGTATATGCTGCTAGCTCATCCAGTACCACGATATTCTCGGCGTAGCCTTCGGTTAAAGATTGGATGGCATCTGATCTGGCTGACCAGCGGGTATCGGAGAGACTTTTGTCGACCTATAGTTTCTCACTACGGGAACTACTATCGAGAACCTCTACATGTCGACGCCATCGGTATGTCGAGGAGACGAGAAACGTGTAGACATTCTGAATGAGCATAAACAATTCAACGGCTGCTATGCAACTGGGTCCACTGCTGATTTACGCACAAGATTTAGTGAGTGGCACATGCGTGGCACAAACTCAGCATACAGAGATTTTGACTTGATGTGGTTCTTTACGCCGTTGTATTTCCCTGCCATATTGCTTGCGTTATCATAAGACTGTCCTCTGCAGTCTCCAATTCGAATGCCATGCGTCTCCAGAAAGTTGAGGACCACGTCGGCGATTCCTTTCCCTGTATGTGTGTTCATAGGTATGAACTGTAGAAATCGCTCGACGGACCCAGACTCAACCACATATCGGACGGTGAAGCACAGTTGATCGGTGTGGGAAACATCAGGCGTAGAGTCGACGGATAGAGAGTAGTATTTTGACTGCTGGATTTCTCCGATTATCGTCTGAAGTACTTTATCGGCCATCAACAGTATGAGTTCCTCGCAAATGAAATGAGAGAGATACGAGGTGTGTCCGCTACCTTTGTTGGCATGCTCACTTATATGCGCAGCTAGAAAACTGTCATACTTACTTAAAAGTTCCAAAATTCCGTAATAGTTGCCGTTGTTTGGTGAACCGAAACGGGAGTCGTGTCCACGAATTGCTAGTCCTCGTGACGTGATATACTTGATAACGTCGACACAGCGCCGCAAAATTTCCTGCCAGTAGTTGCACTCCTTTTCAAATTGGTTCACCAGTTTCGAATCAACACGGCCGGAGACAGACTTTCTAACCAACAAATATCTCATCGACTCCATATGTTGCTCACATTTTCCGTGTGCTTCGACCGATTGTCTACCATGCTTCCAGTCGTTGAACCCGATTGTGAACTTGCTCTCCGCCCTCGACATTAATTTACAGACAAAACAGTAAACACAGCCTGTGGACTCAGAATAGCACAGCCATGACACCTCAATCCTCTCATTCGTCAGGCTATGTTTCTTAACAAATAATGTCTTCGTACACCGGCGTGTTGTACCACTTTCAGTGGTTGAAGAGTTACTGAAGTCCTGTCATAATTTCGGCAATCTGATGTTCCCCGATCTATCCAGAACTCTCTAAAGTCATCGGTCAGCACTTGTGGCCACAAACCAATGTCATTAATTGCATGTCCTGAAGCTGATGGGCTGCTGAACGCACTGACGTAGACGGGTCTTCTGGAGACGCAGCTGCTGGTGTAGCGGAGGCAACTGGTGGGCCTGCTGAAGGGGTTGACGTAGACGAGTCTCCTGAAAATACAGCTGCTGGGCTTGCTGAACGCACTGACGTAGACGCGTCTTCTGAAAACGCAGCTGCTGAAGTAGCGGAGGCAGCTGGTGGGCCTGCTGAAGGGGCTGACTTAGTTGCTGATGATTTAATCCAATTAGTCAGTTTCGGCACCGTCACAAGAAACTCTTCTCTGCGCTTCTTATCCTCACGCTTTTCACTACCGGGTTTATATTTCCTCCTTCGATCCCGGTCACGGCTCGTTTCCATGTTGTACGTATTTCAATTCCAACAATAAGAACATAAATCATGAATCTGCAACAGAAACAACAAGAAGTAAGTTAGTAACAACATTAGAAATGAGTAACACTAACAAGAACAACAAATTAAACACCATCAAAGCGGATATTAGAATGCCTGATACCATGCTGCCTGCCGGAAAAAGTAAAACTCGTCGCAGATGGCAAATACATGACGCTTAATTTTTTTCAATTGAAATTTGCGGGGCCCATCGGGCGCGGGGACTTGGACGTTTGCTCGGTGCGCCACCCCCTAAATGCGGTCCTGATAGAAAGGTGGACCTTTTGCTGCAACGACCTAGTCATTGCTGAGGGGGTTTAGAGTAGTTTAGAGAAGGTTGTGAAGTTTCAATTGGAAATGTAAAAAAATGCAAGTGTTATTTACTAAATGATGATATATATTATAATAACATCATAAATTATAACTATGGTTACGAAAGTGAACCTTTCCTGTCAATGGGGTGGGGGGTCGTTCGACCTCCGTGGCTACGGGCCTACTATCAGAATAAGATGAAGATAAAAATAGTGAAATAGTGATATGGCTACACCAGTTCTAAGGGCACCTATGAAAACCACTGCAACTACTAATTTGGAAGTACAATGTATTGTAATTTAGGGTGTATCAGTTTTAGGGAGCAAAGAGAAATCTTTAGATTTTCAAAGACTACTAGTGACCAAATGATGCATTTTTATGTGCTAAATCGAGATATGGCTTTAAAATCCAGATTCGACCACTCCTAGCTACTTATATTTGAAGTTCAAGTTTACAAAAAATCAGCAATTTTTGCAAGTATTTTTTTTATTGTATATAACTACATTTTACATACATTACATACAATTAAAGACGTTTTTATTGTATTTCAGTATTAAAACTTAGATATAGATAGGTTTCTTGAATTTTGCCAAGGATGCCATGTCTGCCTTGCTCTTGTTCCTGGACATGAGCTTCCTACTGGCCACCTGGCCACTGATGTACGCCTCCCTCCTCTCTTGTGAGTAAACATGTTATGCTGCTTCAGTTGTCATCCTTATACACCTCTCTACTGACTGTGTGTGTGAGGGCCATGCAGGAACTTCTATTGGTCTATCCAGAAACTCCTTGATTGCAGCAGTGGTGAGGGAGCAGGTCAGAGGAGGCTCAGTCACGCCAGACTTCCAGTCAATAAGCTCCGACAGTTTGGTGGCATCTGGGTTGATGTCAGAAGTCTTCCTGGGTCTGACACTGCAGTCTCCTACTTGTGTGTCCTCATCCCCTTCACCTCTGATTTCCAGTATCCTCTTCACTGCCTCCCTCCTCTCCTCCTCCACCTCACTGCATAGCATGGCCTGGAGCACAGCCTCAGAGTGTGCATACCAGGCTGATCTCTTCACTGTAGGCATCACTATTCCTATCATCTCCTTCTTCTGACTTTTGAGCAGCTCTAGCTGGCACAATACATGCCTGGGACCCTCCACCCAGCTATGATTTAACTTGATGTCGAACCAGTTTGGCATGTAGACTCCCACTATGAATTTCACAATTATCCTCAGATTCTTCAGGTTCCTACCCTTCAGCCCATGTTTGGAAATCCACAATCTGCAAAACCTTAGAGCCGTGGTGACCCACCTACTGTGACAGACTGGCCCAATCTCCAGGAGAGCTAGACTCTGAGGTACCTCTTCCGATCTGATGGCAGTGATGATTCTGTAGCCATATGATTGGTCTGTGCTGAGGTCCTTGACTACCTCCTGACTGAGATGGGGTAGAGGAGGACCAACAGTGATCTTCGTGAAGTTTGGGTTGATCTCCAGCTCAGTGGCAGTGTCTAACATCTTCCCTAGGGGTCCAGACCACTTGTTGTTGCTCAATGTCTTGCCATCCAGTGCAGTCACCAGGTGTCTGAGACTCAGCTCCCCAGTGTGCAAGTAAAAGACAATCCACACTAACTTCCTGCTAAACTTGGCCTCCACATAATGCATTACTCCTCCCTCCCAGCCAGTATTCACATTAGTACTGTCACCTCCTTTGGCCAAAAGGGTCTGGTCTGCTCCTCTCTCTCTTAGCCAGTTCACCAGATGATCAGCAATGACCTCAGCATGACTTCCCTCCTCTGCAGCTTCCTCTGGTACAAAATGCCACAAATATTTCCCACCTGGTTCATTGCACACTGTGTAGTGTTCTTCCTTAATGAGGCCAGGAAACTGCCTGTCACTGCCCTCAGTTTTCATCATCACTTTGGTGTCATCTCTTTTCCCATCAAAGAAGATACAGGTGATGCCATTTTCCCTAATCTCTTCACCAAACTTCTTGACCAGTTCCTTAGTCAGTCTCTCCTGAGTGCTCCTCACCTTGTTGTGGTCAATCACCAGTGCTGTGTCAAACTCTGTGATAAGACCAGCATCAATCCAGGCAGCAGTGGCAATCTCTGCAGTCTCTCTCAGCCCAGTGTGATGTCTCAAGCTAGCCAGAGTTTTGTTGGTGATATCTTCAGTGTTGTATTTCTTCTTCTTAGCCACAGGCAGGGAAGAAGTTGTCGCAGCCTCTGGTATGAAGTCTTCGTCCTCCTCTCTCCTCCCTGCCTCCTCCAGTATATCTCCAGTCTCCTCCCACTCCATCTCCAGCAGTGACTCCTCCCTCAACTCCTCTTCTTTCTTGGCTGACTCCTTTGCCTTCCTCCTCCTCTTCTCCTCGGCCTTCCTTCTCTGCTCCTGTCTCTGCAGCACTGCTTCCTGTCTCCTGGTCTCAGGGTGATCAGCTAGACCCATCTGGTGTGCCCCCACACTTCCCACCTTTTCTCTCTGACCTTTAATGAAGGCAAGCTCCTGCACTGGTGTCTTCTGCTCGCTCCTGCAGCTGCAGTCAATGTGAACCTCACTGTTGCAGACAGGTTGCACCCAAGCTCACTGCAGCTCCTGATCACACAGTGACAGGTCAGGATGTCCACCAATTTGTCCAGTTTCATCATGAACCTATCTTTGACCTCTAGCTTCACATTGCCAATGGACACCTTCACTGCCTCATCCCACAGTGCCTTCACTTTAGCCCTGATCCTGACCTCAGTTTTGATTACAGGTCCTGTGAATAGAGCGTTGGCCTTTCTCCACTGAGTCAGTAGCCCTGGAACAATGCCGTTGTTAATCAGGTCATTAACTGGGTAATTCCTCCTGTCTTCCTCACTCATCTCTCTCCTCAACAAACCATACCTCAGCAGATCTCTGGCTGTGGGCAGCTCATCAGGGGGAAGTTCTTTCCCAGTCGCCACCAAATGACTTAGGTGACAACTTGATTTGCTTCGGGTTCTGATTTCTTTCTGACTCATCCTGTGGACCTGTGAACAAAAGAAATGTCATTGAAATTTGGATAGGCCTACTGATTATGATTACATAAAATTAAATTAATTGAAATTCTTAATATCTTCCTATAAGCTCAGATAAAAGGTTGTATTGTTATAGGTACAAGACTTAATTATTCAAAGTATGACAATTTCATATAGCTATTGTGAAAAAACTATATAGGGCTATGGGTTGATTGCCTGTGCCCTCATCCGTTGGAAATTTCCAGCAGACTTCAGTGGAGGGTTACCGACAAAAGCCCTATGCTTTTTCGTTAGAGAGTTATGAATATGTAGGTCTTTAAAGGACCTCTTTATATTTAATTGTTTATGGTAATTTTAGCGTCGGGATTTTAGACGCCTAAATTAGAATGAAAATAAACTACCTCACCTTATTTTTGATGGGTCTTAGTTTGCTTCGATGTAGGGCGTTACGATCATCTTCGGTGTAGGACCGCCACGATGGAGTTACACGACGAATTAACTTCTTGTAATAAATATGGGCAGTCACAATATAAACACTTGAGGGGATAGGCCTATCCTTATTTTATGTATTAAGTTTATTATAAGGAATTCACTCAGAACTTTAGGGAAGACAGAAGCACATCCTCCCTGTTTAAAGCGTTCGCTGTAACATAGACAGCCCTGAGAGCCGTTCCTTGGTTCGCTTGTATTTTCATTATTATTTGCCGATCTAGCAAAATTTTGTTTGGTCTACTTCTCTGTGGTAGACTAAACAATAAATTGGGTTTTCTTGTTGCTATGTGAGGCTGATTCATACATACAGGTTCTTTGTACGTATGGCAATTATTTCATTCCCAATAGGCTATGTCGCCAATCCCGAGCCAATTTTGTATAGATATTTAATTCAATTAATTAATAATTTATATTTAATTATGAAATAAATGTACCACATATGATACCATGTTGTGAGCGCGTATAGTTTTTCCATATACTGCGGGGGGGGCCGGAGAAAAATTTGTATGTTATAGATCAAATTTTTTGATAAACTGTGTTTTAAACCATGTGAAATGGATTGAAAAGAATGAAATAGGAATTTAGGAAGAGAGAGTTTACTCAAGACCTATTTAAATATAAAAGTTCAAGAGGCCAACTTCTCAAGTTTAGTTAAAGTTATGTCAATCAGTTTGACTCCCTTTAGGTATAGGAAATTTATGGAATTAAAGTAAAGTTATTAAGCATTTTAACTTTGCTCATTATCTGTGTAAATTTTTTAAATGCTGGTTTACTGACGTGGTTTTGGAGTTTTGTCATGTTTTGTTTTGTTAACAATTTATGTTTTAAAGTGACTTCTACGTTGGTGAGTTAATTGAAATGTACTGTACTTCCATGTTGTGTTGTTTGGTTTAAAGAGTTTGTACTGTATTCAAACCTCCTACCACTTCAGACTAGTCAATACCCGTAGTTTTAGTGGAGTAAATGTTACTCCTCCACAGGTAGATCTGGAGGGCTTGGGGCTTTGAATCCTGTACTGTTTTTGTGTTGCTTTGTCTCTGGCCATGGGAGGCCATAAAACCCTTGTAATAGTTTGGGCTGTGGCCAAGGGGAGGCCACAAAACCCTCGTAATAGTTTGGGTTGTGGCCAAGGTAGGCCACAAGACCCTTGTAATAGTTTGGGCTGTGGCCAAGGGGAGGCCACAAAACCATTGTAATAGTTTGGTCTGTGACCAAGGGAGGCCACAAGACCCTTGTAATAGTTTGGTATGTGGACAAGGGAGGCCACAAGACCCTTGTAATAGTTTGGGCTGTGGCCAAGGGGAGGCCAAAACCCTCGTAATAGTTTGGGTTGTGGCCAAGGTAGGCCACAAGACCCTTGTAATAGTTTGGGCTGTGGCCAAGGGGAGGCCACAAAACCATTGTAATAGTTTGGTCTGTGACCAAGGGAGGCCACAAGACCCTTGTAATAGTTTGGTATGTGGCCAAGGGAGGCCACAAGACCCTTGTAATAGTTTGGGCTGTGGCCAAGGGGAGGCCACAGGACCCTTGTAATAGTTTGGGCTGTGGCGAAGGGGAGGCCACAAAACCCTTGTAATAGTTTGGGTCGTGGCCAAGGTAGGCCACAAGACCCTTGTAATAGTTTGGTCTGTGGCCAAGGGGAGGCCACAAAACCCTTGTAATAGTTTGGTCTGTGGCCAAGGAAGGCCACAAGACCCTTGTAATAGTTTGGTCTGTGGCCAAGGGAGGCCACAAGACCCTTGTAATAGTTTGGGCTGTGGCCAAGGGGAGGCCACAAACCCTTGTAATAGTTTGGGTTGTGGCCAAGGTAGGCCACAAAACCCTTGTAATAGTTTTAGTCGTGGCCAAGGTAGGCCACAAGACCCCTGTAATAGTTTGGTCTGTGGCCAAGGGGAGGCCACAAAACCCTTGTAATAGTTTGGTCTGTGGCCAAGGAAGGCCACAAGACCCTTGTAATAGTTTGGTCTGTGGCCAAGGGAGGCCACAAGACCCTTGTAATAGTTTGGGCTGTGGCCAAGGGAAGGCCACAAACCCTTGCAATAGTTTGGGTTGTGGCCAAGGTAGGCCACAAAACCCTTGCAATAGTTTGGTCTGTGACCAAGGGAGGCCACAAGACCCTTGTTATAGTTTGGGTTGTGGCCAAGGTAGGCCACAAGACCCTTGTAATAGTTTGGGTTGTGGCCAAGGTAGGCCACAAGACCCTTGTTATAGTTTGGGTTGTGGCCAAGGTAGCCCACAAGACCCTTGTTATAGTTTGGGTTGTGGCCAAGGTAGGCCACAAGACCCTTGTAATAGTTTGGTCTGTGGCCATGGGAGGCCACAAGACCCTTGTAATAGTTTGGTCTGTGGCCAAGGGGAGGCCACAAAACCCTTGTAATAGTTTGGTCTGTGACCAAGGAAGGCCACAAGACCCTTGTAATAGTTTGGTCTGTGGCCAAGGGAGGCCACAAGACCCTTGTAATAGTTTGGGCTGTGGCCAAGGGGAGGCCACAAAACCCTTGTAATAGTTTGGGTTGTGGCCAAGGTAGGCCACAAAACCATTGTAATAGTTTGGTCTGTGACCAAGGGAGGCCACAAGACCCTTGTAATAGTTTGGTCTGTGGCCAAGGGAGGCCACAAGACCCTTTCATGAATAGGTTGGGCTATGGCCGAGGTAGGCCATCAGCCTTTTGATGAATTTGTTGGGCTATGGCCAAGGGTAGGCCATCAGCCGTTTGATGAATTGTTGGGCTATGGCCAAGGGTAGGCCATCAGCCCTTTGATGATTTGTTGGGCTATGGCCAAGGTAGGCCAAGGCCCTTTGAAATAGTAGTTTGGGCTATGGTCAAGGTAGGCCAAGGCCCTTTGAAATAGTAGTTTGGGCTATGGCCAAGGTAGGCCCAGGCCCTTTGAAATAGTAGTTTGGGCTATGGCCAAAGTAGCCATAAAACCCTTTAGAGTAGAGTAGTTTGTTTGTACGTGTCACTGTCTAACCATATAAATTTTGGCACAAAATTATGTGCACAGAATCAGAGCGCAGCAATAAAGGCTTTTACTCTCCGATCCTTGGTTATGTTTAGACAGGTTGTTGTGTTTGAGACACATGGAAAGAGTAGTGTGTGTGTGTGTGTGTGTGTGTGTGTGTGTGTGTGTGTGTGTTTTGCATTTCTCCGAATCCAGTTGGTCTTCAAAACTTGGATTCACCACTCCAATGAAGTCAATACCCGTAGTTATGAATGAGTAAATGTTGTGTATGATAGTATCCTACAGCCTACAGGTAGGTCTGGAAGGTTTGGGGTTTTGAAGGAATCCAATCTGTTTGCAAGGAATGTATGTGTCTGTTGATGAAATCTGTTGTGATTCTCCCTTTAAAAGAAGAATTGGATGTTTGGAGTCGTATGTATATATTTATATACTGTACCGTACGTATGTGTGTAAATGTGTATTTTGTTATAGGGTTTTACTTTTGGGTTTTGGATTAGGTTAATCAATTTGGCTGAGTAAAGATCCTCAAACGTTGCATTTGAGACCCTTATATCAAGCCTTGTCTGTTTTATGCCTATATGTCAAATAGGATTTGGAATAGGTTGGGCCTATATGTCAAATAGGACTTGGAATAGGTTGGGCCTATATGTCAAATAGGACTTGGAATAGGTTGGGCCTATATGTCAAATAGGACTTGGAATAGGTTGGTATGTCAATAGGACTTGCCTATATGTCAAATAGGATTTGGAATAGGTTGGGCCTATATGTCAAATAGGACTTGGTATAGGTTGGGCCTATATGTCAAATAGGACTTGGAATAGGTTGGGCCTATATGTCAAATAGGACTTGGTATGCCTATATGTCAAATAGGATTTGGAATAGGTTGGGCCTATATGTCAAATAGGACTTGGTATAGGTTGGGCCTATATGTCAAATAGGACTTGGTATAGGTTGGGCCTATATGTCAAATAGGACTTGGAATAGGTTGGGCCTATATGTCAAATAGGACTTGGTATGCCTATATGTCAAATAGGACTTGGAATAGGTTGGGCCTATATGTCAAATAGGACTTGGTATGCCTATATGTCAAATAGGACTTGGTATAGGTTGGAATAGGGTCACGAATAGGTGTCAGGTGGGTGTAGGTTTGAATTTGTGCAATTGCTTTAGGTCTTTGTGATGTTACAGTTCTGAGTCGAATTTTGTGATGTTACAGTTCTGAGTCGAATTTTGTGATGTTACAGTTCTGAGTCGAATTTTGTGATGTTACAGTTCTGAGTCGAATTTTGTGATGTTAATGAGTCTTATGAGTAAGTTAAATTGCTGAAATAAATTTTATAACCTACACCACAGGTTCAATTATAAATTGTTTTTAGTTAGGATAGGCCTTGAGTGTAAAGAGTAAGGCCTACTTTAAGAGGTAGGCCTATTATGTAATGTAAAGTTAGGTGGGCCTACTAAATAGGCATATTTGTTGGGCCTACCAAGTAGGCTTATGTTTGGGCCTATTATTTTATAGGACCTTAAATGAGTTAAGCCTGTTAAATTAACAAGGCTTTGTTTTGAGTTTGAAGAGTAGGACCTATTAAATAGGCTTAATGTTGTGGGCCTATTTTTATAGGACCTAAATTGACTTATGCTTGTTAAATGAACAAGCCTTTGTTTTCGGTTAGTGTAAAGGTAAAGGGATCGGTTCCCAATTGCATACGCCACTATATGAAAAACTATAGTGGGGTTATGGTTGAAATTGGGGTTAGGCCTAATGAGCTAAGCCTAGCCTGTGTGTTGTTAGTGTAAATTTTAGAGGGGTCAGTTCCCCACACACAGGGCCACCATATTAAAAAACTATATAGGGCTATGGGTTGATTGCCTGTGCCCTCATCCGTTGGAAATTTCCAGCAGACTTCAGTGGAGGGTTACCGACAAAAGCCCTATGCTTTTTCGTTAGAGAGTTATGAATATGTAGGTCTTTAAAGGACCTCTTTATATTTAATTGTTTATGGTAATTTTAGCGTCGGGATTTTAGACGCCTAAATTAGAATGAAAATAAACTACCTCACCTTATTTTTGATGGGTCTTAGTTTGCTTCGATGTAGGGCGTTACGATCATCTTCGGTGTAGGGCCGCCACGATGGAGTTACACGACGAATTAACTTCTTGTAATAAATATGGGCAGTCACAATATAAACACTTGAGGGGATAGGCCTATCCTTATTTTATGTATTAAGTTTATTATAAGGAATTCACTCAGAACTTTAGGGAAGACAGAAGCACATCCTCCCTGTTTAAAGTGTTCGCTGTAACATAAACAGCCCTGAGAGCCGTTCCTTGGTTCGCTTGTATTTTCATTATTATTTGCCGATCTAGCAAAATTTTGTTTGGTCTACTTCTCTGTGGTAGACTAAACAATAAATTGGGTTTTCTTGTTGCTATGTGAGGCTGATTCATACATACAGGTTCTTTGTACGTATGGCAATTATTTCATTCCCAATAGGCTATGTCGCCAATCCCGAGCCAATTTTGTATAGATATTTAATTCAATTAATTAATAATTTATATTTAATTATGAAATAAATGTACCACATATGATACCATGTTGTGAGCGCGTATAGTTTTTCCATAGCTATCATATCAAAATATACAGAAAGTTTGGGGTCACATAACATTTCGAATAATTTGAATTACACAATATTTACATTACGAAGTAATCAAAATTGTCAAAAAGGAGGGAAAACACATGCATTCACAATCAAAACTCCAGCATTTGTGACTATGTGAAACTTAGAAACCATACTGCACACCAAAAATAACCAAAGTTGACCACACATATCAATGGCACATTGATATACGATGCTACGGTCATATTTAGGTTAATTTCAAACCTTTATAGTCAAATGTAAGTAGGTAAATGGCTTTTTTAAACAATACTAAAGATATTTCTAAGTTTGCTAGATAATATGACATCATTTGAGCATTAATAGTTTTTGAATTGTTGACTTTACTAAAATTGACACACCCTACTATTGTATACACATAAAAACTCAAAATAGAATTGGAATAAAATTAAATAACCATGATCTATTTACAAAAACAAAATTTGTTTTCAGAAGCATACACATCATTCAAATATGGCACTTGCACTTGAAAAAGGGCACTTGCGAGAAATTGAGGGGGGATCCGGACGTCGCCGACCCCTCCCCCCTAGATCCGCCCTTGGACTTAACCTAACCAATCGTCAAGGGCGTACAGTTGACATTTTATTAATTGAAACCTATGGGAAAATTATTGAATACCCGGTTAGGTCATTTGTACGCCTTTGCCGATTTGTTAGGTTGTCGTGATATTTTCGTCAAAACTAACAAAAATATCACGAATAACTGCCTCGAGTAAATCTTAAGCAAATGTTATCACCTGCAAAATCATACCAAAATACAATGAATGAATAGTAACGAGATATATATTTCAAAAAGACTTGCTTATAACGAATTTGCACAAAAAACAATACTCTTAAAAAAAGTGTTATATTGTTATGTACAGGAGATTACGGCCATGTAGTTATTTTTTCGAAATTCCGGTGATGACATCTTAAGATTTACCGTTTTTATTATTACTTGTTTCAGTACGTGTTTTTTATCTCTCATTTGGTCATAATTTTTAGTTTTATAAAATTTATTATTGTTTCATTTATCTTATCGCTTATTACCTTCAAGAATATTTTACTATTTTATGGGAATATTGTACTATTTTATGCCAATAAATCTTATCATTATCATTACTAGCAAAAATACCGCCCTATGGGCGGTTTTTGCTATTTCCTGTGGAAGGCTTGGAGCCCTCGGCCAATTACTTCATCTGGGAAATGAATTTTCTTACCTCAAGGTATTATTTCCTGTTATAAAATATAAAAAAGAACACTTCATCATAAACTTATCTTTATTTCATTACTGAAGAATCTCCTTGTAGACATAATTGTCAACAAATACTCCCTTTTTATTTTTTTCTGTCAGGACTTTCAGCAAAAGATCGGCACTACGCCCCGATTTCGCTATATCTGTGGTACTTGGGCATTCGGCCCAAACCGAATCGAATTGTAGGCCTCCGGCGTATTTTATTTTGAACATCATTCCTATCCCTCTCACCTTGGGCCTCAGTAATTGGGATGTCTGCGGCGCCCCAATTACTGTCGGTTCAATTATTTGGTCAATAAAACTATAGAAAAGAACGCAGCCATGAAAATCTAAAGCTTCACAAATCTTGATACAATGAGCTCAAATGTGAAGCTTAAGATTTTCATGATTGCGTTCTTTTGTATAGATTTTTTTTTGGTTACATATATATATATCGCACTTACCTCCAATATAATAAAGATTATTATTATTATTATTATTAATATTATTATTATTTTAGAAAGTCGATATCAGCCTATGTCTTTATAAAGGATTTACATTTAATTTCCAATATTCTGAATAGTTTTTTATTTTAAGTACCGAGTTTCTTAATAATAATTCTAGATAAGAATTTGCGGTATGCTAAGAATACTGTCTTCATTTTTTCTTCTGCTGACGCGTTTCGTTCATATACTTTGAACATCTTCAGAGCTTTATACATAATTTTAAAGTAAAATGGGTTATATATATTTTTTTTTATTGTAAATTTGATACAATTTCAAATTAATTTAAGAATATTCGAAAGTTCATTAAATTTTATATTAATTTTCGGTTTTTTCATTTTAATGTAAAAGGCTTCGGCAATTTTTAGTTTTTGTACGTTATGTGATGACTAGGGCAGTCAAAAGTTGACCGAAAAAATTAAGAAAGTTGACCTTACGAATTGAAAAAATTGACTTATAAAGTTGCCTTTACTTTCAATAATAAAAACGATACTTTAATTACTTATTCTTGCTCTTCTACATCAGTTGACCGATTGTGGTAAATTATGAAGTATTTGCCGACATTTTCTGGCAAAAAATTGCGATCCTTACTTAATAATTTATTAAGCATGGAGAAAGATCTCTCTACAGCGGCAGTTGTTGGTTGACATTGCAAAAGCTGACCATAAACTGTTGGTGAGATTTCAGGTCTACTGAGGTTAATTATTTCACAAATACCATTTGTCTTGAGTCTTGTTTCAATGTATTGTTTGACTGAACAATTGTTTCACATGAGGGTTGCTCAACTTATGAAGAGGTATGTTGGCTGACAGAAATGTAGTCACAAGTTTTTCCGAAAAATCTGAAGACTTGTACTTTAAAAGGGTTTGCGTCTTTTCATTCCCCACATTTTGGTCTATACCACGCTGGTGCTTTTGGGTAGAGCGATGTTTATCCACAAAAAAGGATTTGTCATGCTTGACCACAACACAACAAATCTGACAGTATAGCTCATTTTTTCCTGAACAAATGAATTCATTAGGATATTTTGCAATTATAGCGCGCACTTTAGCAATAGAACTAACTGCAACTTTTGGCATTTTAAATATCTGAAATCAAAAGAAATCGAAATCACTGAAATCACAAATCAGAAAAAATCACAAATCAAAAACGGTAACCAGTAACCACAATACATACAACACAACCACATCCAAAACCAGAACGGACATAACTGAATAAGACAAATACGAGCAGCGAAGTTGCCAGTTAACCAAAAAGATGCCAATTTTTAGTTATTTTAATTATTTATTCCAAAAAATTGACTTTATTTACCTCATTGCTATTTTTTGACCTAACAGGTAAAAGTTGACTTTTGGTTGACCTATTAACTTTGGTAATATACCCCCTACAGGTGTTTTTATTGCATTTTCAGTCGTTTCAGCGAAAAGTGCCCCACAGGAAACAATTTGACTTTATTGACTTTTGACCGCCCTAGTGATGAGTATAAGATTTGAAAGTTTTGTGAGATATTTTTTAAATTTAATATTTTATGATCTACTCTGTAATGTTCGTTAATTTTACTTGGACGATATTTATGTTGGTATGCTCTCTTTTTAATGTGGTTTGTGGTGTAACCAATGTAAGTCAGTAGTATAGCCGAAAAAGGGGAGAGTGCAAGAATGTTGCAAGTGATGACGTGATGTTGCAATGTTGCAAAGGGGGTGGGGTTGTTGCGAGGGGGGTGGGGGTGTTGCAAAAAAAATATAAAAAAAAAGGAAAAAGGAAAAAAAAGAAAAAAAGAAAAAAAAGAGTACTAGCCTTTGTTGCCAACCGGGGTTGCAAGGGGCATGCAACTTGGAGGCGGAGTTCTCCCCCAAGAGTAAGAAGGAGGAGAGAAAGGAGGAGGAGAGGTGTTCACCTGGCAGGAGCCAAGTGCATATTAAGACTTCAGCCGAGTAGGCGTTGTTTTATAGGCTCCTAATCAGCCAGTTGGCTGTAAATGGCTTGAGTTGCCAGATAGCGCCATGTATTCATTTAATTCTAATCGAAGACTGAGTTGCCAGATACCATTGTATACATTATTATAGACTCCTAATCAGCCAGTTGGCTTTAAATGGCTTGAGTTGCCAGATAGTGCCATGTATTCATTTAATTCTAATCGAAGACTGAGTTGCCAGATACCATTGTATACATTATTATAGACTCCTAATCAGCCAGTTGGCTGTAAATGGCTTGAGTTGCCAGATACCACTTTTTAGCGATACCATTGTATACACTATTATAGACTCCTAATCAGCCAGTTGGCTTAGAAGATGTAAATGTTGCCAGATACCACTTTTTAGCGATACCATTGTATACATTATTATATTTCTTAAAAGAATACCGGTAGTAGGTTTAGAAGGCGTAACATGATATAATTAAGTAAAACAACATTGCATCATTCTGTTTATTATAAATATATAGAAAAAAATATACATTTCAATTGAGGAATATGCATATAATCATAACAGTACAGGAAATATATACACACAATTATGGAGATATATATAAAATAAAATATACATTTCAAATAGAAATAAATATACATTTCAATAGAAATATGCATATAATCGTACAGGGGAAATATCACGCAAAATATATAAATACATTTCAATAGAAATATGTTACATTTCAATAGAAATATGCATATAATCGTACAGGGGAAATATCACGCAAAATATATAAATACATTTCAATAGAAATGAGAGGCTGGAGCGAGTGCAGGCGAGGGCCACAAAGTTAATCCCTTCCGTTAGGCATATGGGCTACAACCGACGGTTACGCGCCCTGAACTTGTTTTCGCTTGAAACTCGGAGGATGCGCGGTCAACTGATCGAGGTTTTCAAGCTCTTACGCGGGTTCAACGATGTCGATTTTAGAAGTATGTTTAGTTTAAATGATAACCCAACTCGCAACAATGGTTGGAAGTTGGATTTGAAACGGTTTAAGACTAGTGTGTGTGGGAATTACTTTACGTATAAGATCTGTGACACATGGAACAGGTTACCTTCGGAAGTTGTGAACAGTTCCTCTGTGGATCAGTTCAAGAAAAGGGTAGACGAAATCTTGCACACTATTTGAGTGTGTACAAAATTTTCCCTGGCACCCGTTGCCATTGGTACCTCCTCGGTATGGGCCGCAAGGCCTTTTGAGGTACTTCTTTTCCTTGTAACTCCTTGTAACTCTCTCTCTCTCTCTCTCTCTCTCTCTCTCTCTCTCTCTCTCTCTCTCTCTCTCTCTCTCTCTTTCTCTTCTTTTACTATTAGGACCCTACTGCTACCTCATGCGTGGGAAGAGAGGCTTTGGAACCTCTATAAATAACACCATTTAACGCTCGTAGGTTGTGAGAGACTGGGATGGAGGGGTCCCAGGCGTAGGGGCGCGATGAATGGAGTGTGGCTAGTGCCCCGTTAAGCCCATTCCTAACGCGTAATGGCCTGACCAGCCCCCTGCGACCGTTCTTTGGTGACCAATTGATGGTGCTTGGCTGTACTGCTCTGAGGTGAGAGAGCTTTACTGCCCAGCTGGCTGCCAGGCCAGCGGAAAGTCTCGGGCGTAGCCTCTGGGTCTGGTGGGATATCCCTTGAACACTGGATTCTAAGAGTCTGGCCGCTTGTGAGTGACTAGTAAGACTTAGTAAGGGGCTGCATCTCGCTGTCGCTCCTGGCGTAAAATCCGTGACGTCTGCGTCGCGAGTGTTTGTCAGTTGGTAGCTGCGACACGTTTGGGACTGTCCGGCCGTGGGGAGACCTTTGGTCGGTGCGGCAGCAGGAGAGGTGTAGTCTTCTGTAAGGGATGAACGTCACTTGCAAATAGGTGGATGCGTCTACGCGCGGGATGAATTCACCCCCCCCCCTTTTTTATATACTGGTCAGAACGTTTTTGAATAGTTTTCATTGCTAGAACGCTTTATCTTATTCAGAGTATTCAGAAAAAAAAATAAAAAAGAGAAAATATGGCAGGGCCAGCTAAATTGAAAGCAGAATGCTTTAAATGTAAAGTTAATCATTGGTGCGTTGACTTCCCTGAGGGTAGTATCAGCGATATCACATCCCTTAGTGTATGTTTGTTTTGTAAACTTAGAGACAACCACGAAAAGGAAGTTAAAGAGCTGAAGGAATTAGTAAAAAAGCTTGAAGCTAGGGTCGTAGCACTGGAAATCCAACCCAGTGGACAAGATCAAATTAAAAACACACCAGCAGATTTAAACTGTAAGATTAAGTATCTAGAACAAAGCTTGGCACGCTTGGAAAACACGGTGACTATTCCGGAAAATAGAACGGAGGAACAAGAATTCAAATTGGTAAAAAATAAAAGACCCTCCAAACCAAAACCAAAACATAAGGATGTGGAACCCATTACCATCAAAAATAAGTTTCATTTACTTGCTGACAAGGAGGATGAATCCTTTTTAATTGGGGATTCTATGGTAAGGAGTCAAGGGGACTTTTTCGGAGCAAGACGCCTGACCAAGAGAAAACTCCGATGTTTTCCGGGTGCCACAAGCCAGATAGTTAATAGGGAATTAGGAAAACTAATATCAAGAATAAGAGTTGCCCTATCATTGTCCATGTTGGTGGCAATGACGTTTTTCTGGGAGGAACAGGAGGGGAGACAGAGTACATTATAAAAGAATTTAAGAACCTAACTGACAAGGTTAGGGATAGGACAGACATGGGTATCGTAGTAGGAATTCTCCCTCGAATGCGTGCTAGCGACTATACTCTAAGTAAAGCCATTGGCGTAAGTAAAAGAGTTAAGCGCATGTGTGATGAAAAAGGCCTAAAGTTTGTCGATTTTTGGCCTACATTCTATGGAAATGGGGAATACTTTGGTTCAGACGGGATTCATTTTAACCAGAAGGGGAAAAAGAAGTATGGTGATTTACTGAACATTAATATGTACAATCTTTTTAAACTAGGACCCCCCAAACCAGCAATTGATCCTGCTCCCCAAACAGTTAGTCCCCCTCCCCCAGCAGTTAGTCCCCCTCCCCCAGCAGTTAGCCCCCCTCCCCCAGCAGTTAGCCCCCTCCCCCAGCAGTTAGCCCCCTCCTCCAGCAGTTAGCCCCCCTCCCCCAGCAGTTAGCCCCCTCCCCCAGCAGTTAGTCCCCCTCCCCCAGCAGTTAGTCCCACTCCCCCAGTAGTTAGTTCAACTGCGTCGAGAAACGACTCAGGCCAGTTAGGAAAAACCACAACTTAAAATCACTCAAAACTGTGCTCTTCAATGCTAGGTCAATTAGAAACAAACTAATGGAATTTATAGCGCTTGTCAAAACTGAGAACTTTGATATCATCGGAATAACGGAATCCTGGATTCATTCTGAGTCAAGGGATTTTGCAGGAGAATTTGAAATGGTAGGTTACAAAATGTTTCACAAAGATAGGAACGGAAGGGAAGGCGGCGGTGTACTTTTGTATGCTCGGGACTCCCTGCACCCAGTAAACAGTAATATCGTATCTGCTCATGAAATGTTGGGAATTGATCTAAACCTAAAAAATAAAGTAGTGCAGCTACTTCTAGTATATAGACCACCTCACTACCTCGTGGATAAGGATATAAACTTGTATAACAAATTAAGCAGAATAGTGAATAATAAGATCAGTGTGATTTTTGGTGATTTTAATTGTGGTAATGTAAATTGGGAAAACAAAACAGCTGATGCTGAGTGCTCAAGACTGTTGGAATTTGCCGATGATAACTTATTAAGTCAATGGGTTGACGGGCCTACTAGGGGTAATAATAAACTAGACCTCATATTCACGAACGAAGATGACCTAGTCTCTAACCTGACTATTGGTGAAAATTTAAGTAACAGCGATCATAATTTGATTAGGTTTCACCTCAGGGTTCCAGTTAATACACGCGAAAAGACTCGTGAAAGACTGGATTTCTCGAGAGCAAATTTTGAAAGCTTCCGAAGTAGTTTAGACACGCTTGAAGTTCTAATAAGTGAGGATGTCGATGTCACCTGGAGCTCATATAGGGATCAATTTAGAATATTTCAGAACACTTTTATACCCACTAAAATGGTTTCCTTGTCAACAAAGTCACCGAAATGGTTTAACAACGAAATTAGGAGGGCTATTACGGGAAGAAATAGAGCCTACAAACTACTTAAGTCGCATTTCAACCACACTAATTCAGAAAACTATATAAACCTACGTAGGAGGGTTAAGTCCTTAATTAGATCAGCCAAACGTGATGAAGAAGCTAGAGTTGCCTCACTCTGTAAAGTTAACCCTAAAGAATTTTTTGCCCATGTTAATAGCAGAAAGCCAATTAAAAATTCTGTAGGCCCCTTAAAAGATAGAAATGGCGTACTGAAATTCGGTGATAAAGATATAGCTAATACGTTAAACGAGTTCTTCGTTACAGTCTTCACGGAGGAAGACACAATAGAAGTGCCAAGTCCTCGGATTACATATGATGGTGACGATCCCGTAGAGACCATAAGTTTTACGAGAAATGAGGTACAGCATTAATTGATAAGATGAATAAATACAAATCACCTGGCCCCGACTTATTTCTTCCAAGGGTGTTAAAAGAGGTTAGCCACAATGTTGTTGACGACTTAGTAACCATATTCAAACAATCAATCGAGTTAGGGAAAGTTCCAACCGACTAGAAGTTAGCAAATGTAACACCTATCTTTAAAAAGGGTGATAGGAAAATCCTTGTAATTATCGCCCGATCAGTTTAACATCAGTTGTCGGCAAACTGTTGGAATCCATCATTACAAAACGTATTGTGTATCACCTTGAATCTAACAATCTAATTTTTTATTCTCAACATGGATTTAGGCGACATAGATCCTGTCTGACAAACCTGTTAGAATTTTTCCATAATATGCATACACTGTACGATGCAAGTAGGGCAATAGATATAGTGTATCTCGACTTTCAAAAAGCCTTTGACAAAGTCCCTCACGCTAGATTGATAGCTAAAGTCAAAGGACTAGGAATCACTGGGCTCGTTTCCAACTGGATTGAGGATTGGTTAAAAGATAGAAAGCAGAGAGTGGTAATAAATGGAATGGCTTCGGAGTGGGCGCCCGTCACCAGTAGTGTCCCACAGGGTTCCGTGCTGGGTCCTTTACTTTTTATCATCTATATTAATGATATAGACGTCGGGCTTTTAAGTGCAATCTCCAAATTTGCAGATGATACGAAATTAGGAAGTAGTGTAGGTACTGAGGAGGGTGTAAGAACGCTTCAGAACGATCTTGACAGGTTGGGCGAATGGTCTGCTACGTGGCAGATGCCATTCAACTTGGACAAATGTAAGGTAATGCACACAGGTTATAAAAACCAGAAGACCGATTACTCTCTCTTGGGAAGGAACTTGACTGAGACCAATCTAGAGAAAGACTTAGGAGTCTATATCAGCAACGATCTGAAACCGTCGAAGCACTGTGCAGAAGTCGAAAAGAGGGCCTTAAAATTATTAGGTTATATTAAAAGACAGTTCCAGTTTCGGAACAAGGAGACTGTAATGTCTCTTTATAATTCTCTAGTCAGACCTCAGCTGGAATACTGTGCGCAGTTTTGGTCTCCATCCCTCAGGAAGGACAGAAAGGTTAGAAAGAGTACAAGCAAGGGCTACAAAATTGATCCCTTCAATGAGAATGCAAAGCTACCAACGGAGATTGGAACGCCTAAATCTGTTTAGCTTAGAGACGAGGAGGTTGCGGGGTCAGCTTATTCAAGTCTTCAAGATGCTCAAAGGAATAGACAGGGTAGATTACAGAAACTTATTCTCACTTAATGCCAATCCGACAAGCAGAGCTGGGCAATAAATACATTGAATGTATTTAAATACTAAATACTAAATACATGGGAGAAATGTATTTAAATACTAAATACTAAATACATTTTACGAATGTATTTAGATACTAAATACAAAATACATCAATTGTATTTAAATACATTTGTAAATACATTTTAAATACATACAAATTTTAACATATGCATTCACTAATTCCTGAGTAACAACAATATAAAATGCTTGATAAAGGATGAGTGTACAGATTCGTTGTAGCATTGCTTGCAGCAGAGACTTCGTGTTTACACAGCAAGCAGGTGCACTTTACCTTATTACCATCTTTAGATTTAATTTTAAAGTATTTTCCATCAAACAGAGGGTGCACTAAATTGTTATCTGCAGATATATCACTGTTTGATTCACCGGATTTGCTTGTTGAAGCCATGACACGCACACGATAAAGAAATCAACCGCTTTCGACTAAGAGTGGCACACAACTGATTGAACTGACACGTTGAAACATGAACCATGCTGTACTACACTGTCGATGCGTCGTACTGTGCTAGTACAGAACATGTATTAAACCAGTAAAAGTATTTACATTTTTATATTTTGAGTATTTAAATACATTGTATTTAAATACTCATTAAAGTATTTAAATACTGTATTTAAATACATGAAAAACAATGTATTTATAAATACAGTTCTAAATACACAAATGTATTTAAATACGTATTTAAATACAAATGTATTTAAATACTGCCCAGCTCTGCCGACAAGAAATAATGGGTTTAAACTGGAACTAAAGACATTTAGGACCTCTGTCTGCGGAAATTTCTTTTCCTATAAAATAGTTAATATCTGGAACCAACTTCCCTCAGAGGTTGTTTCCAGTCAAAGTGTAAATGTGTTTAAAAATAGGCTAGACAAAGTACTGAACACACTCATAGTTTAAGATTAAAACATAAGAAAACTCTGCAGGAGTTCGCTTGCACGGTGTCTCTGTGAGCAAGCTAAATATAAAGCTATTTATATATTCTCCACTTTCCTGTAAAATTTCCTTGGCTACTTTTCCAGGGTCAAGGTATTTTCTTCAACCTTTTTCCGTACCTGCCTCTGGCAGGGAGGGAGGGAGGGAGCGGAGGGTGGGGAGAGAGCCTTCTACTTTTCTATCCAGTTTTCTACTACTATTATGATAGTTGAAACAAAAATAAACTTTTAATAACAGGAACCTCCCAGAGTGGACCGAAAGGTCTTTGAGGCTTCCTCTTGTCCTTGTAACTCCTTGTAACTTGTAACTTGTAACTCTCTCTCTCTCTCTCTCTCTCCGCAGGGGGTATAAAGGTTATGACATTTTTTCTGGATGTTGTAAACTTTATACTTGGGGTGTGACAGCCCTCCGGTCCCGAGTCGTGGGATTCTAGAGAAATTGGCTGCCAGTTTCTTTAGGTTCTCTCTCTCTCTCTTTCGGGAGGGCGGGTAAAGTATGTTGTACAATCCTGTCCCGTGGGTTACTAGGACCCCATCCCATCCCTACTCTGTCCTTTTAGCTTACATTAAGGATGTTCTCCTCTGACTGGGAAAAAAAAAAAAAAAAAAACCTTTTCTTTTAGTATAAAGTATTTTTCTCTTCTTTTACTATTAGGATCCTACTGCTGCCTCATGCGTGGGAAGAGAGGCTTTGGAACCTCTATAAATAACACCATTTAACGCTCGTAGGTTGTGAGAGACTGGGATGGAGGGGTCTCAGGCGTAGGGGCGCGATGAATGGAGTGTGGCTAGTGCCCCGTTAAGCCCATTCCTAACGCGTAATGGCCTGACCAGCCCCCTGCGACCGTTCTTTGGTGACTAATTGATGGTGTTTGGCTGTACTGCTCTGAGGTGAGAGAGCTTTACTGCCCAGCTGGCTGCCAGGCCAGCGTAAAGTCTCGGGCGTAGACTCTGGGTCTGGTGGGATATCCCTTGAACACTGGATTCTAAGAGTTTGGCCGCTTGTTAGTGACTAGTAAGACTTAGTAAGGGGCTGCATCTCGCTGTCGCTCCTGGCGGAGAATCCGTGATGCCTGCGTCGCGAGTGTTTGTCAGTTGGTAGCTGCGACACGTTTGGGATTGTCTGGCCATGGGGAGACCTTTGGTCGGTGCGGCAGCAACGAGAGGTGTAGTCTTCTGGAAGGGATGAACGTCACTTGCAAGCAGGTGGATGCGTCTACGCGCGGGATGAATTCACCCCCCCCCCCTTTTTTATATACTGGTCAGAAAGTTTTTGATAGTTTTCATTGCTAGAACGCTTTATCTTATTCAGAGTATTCAGAAAAAAAAAACGAGAGAAAATATGGCAGGGCCAGCTAAATTGAAAGCAGAATGCTTTAAATGTAAAGTTAATCATTGGTGCGTTGACTTCCCTGAAGGTAGTATCAGCGATATCACATCCCTTAGTGTATGTTTGTTTTGTAAACTTAGAGACAACCACGAAAAGGAAGTTAAAGAGCTAAAGGAATTAGTAAAAAAGCTTGAAGCTAGGGTCGTCGCACTGGAAATCCAACCCAGTGGACAAGATGAAACTAAAAACACACCAGCAGATTTAAACTGTAAGATTAAGCATCTAGAACAAAGCGTGGCACGCTTGGAAAACACTGTGACTATTCCGGAAAATAGAACGGAGGAACAAGAATTCAAATTGGTCAAAAATAAAAGACCCTCCAAACCAAAACCAAAACATAAAGATTTGGAACCCATTACCATCAAAAATAAGTTTCACTTACTTGCTGATGAGGAGGATGAATCCTTTTTAATTGGGGATTCTATGCTAAGGAATCCCCAATTAAAAAGGATTCATCCTCCTCATCAGCAAGTAAGTGAAACTTATTTTTGATGTTAATGGGTTCCAAATCCTTATGTTTTGGTTTTGGTTTGGAGGGTCTTTTATTTTTGACCAATTTGAATTCTTGTTCCTCCGTTCTATTTTCCGGAATAGTCACAGTTTTCCAAGCGTGCCACGCTTTGTTCTAGATGCTTAATCTTACAGTTTAAATCTGCTGGTGTGTTTTTAGTTTCATCTTGTCCACTGGGTTGGATTTCCAGTGCGACGACCCTAGCTTCAAGCTTTTTTACTAATTCCTTTAGCTCTTTAACTTCCTTTTCGTGGTTGTCTCTAAGTTTACAAAACAAACATACACTAAGGGATGTGATATCGCTGATACTACCTTCAGGGAAGTCAACGCACCAATGATTAACTTTACATTTAAAGATTCTGCTTTCAATTTAGCTGGCCCTGCCATATTTCTCTCTTTTTTTTTTTTGAATACTCTGAATAAGATAAAGCGTTCTAGCAATGAAAACTATCAAAAACGTTCTGACCAGTATATAAAAAGGGGGGGGGGGGTGAATTCATCCCGCGCGTAGACGCATCCACCTATTTGCAAGTGACGTTCATCCCTTCCAGAAGACTACACCTCTCGTGCTGCCGCACCGACCAAAGGTCTCCCCAGGCCGGACAGTCCCAAACGTGTCGCAGCTACCAACTGACAAACACTCGCGACGCAGGCATCACGGATTTTCCGCCAGGAGCGACAGCGAGATGCAGCCCCTTACTAAGTCTTACTAGTCACTCACAAGCGGCCAGACTCTTAGAATCCAGTGTTCAAGGGATATCCCACCAGACCCAGAGTCTACGCCCGAGACTTTACGCTGGCCTGGCAGCCAGCTGGGCAGTAAAGCTCTCTCACCTCAGAGCAGTACAGCCAAGCACCATCAATTGGTCACCAAAGAACTCGCAGGGGGCTGGTCAGGCCATTACGCGTTAGGAATGGGCTTAACGGGGCACTAGCCACACTCCATTCATCGCGCCCCTACGCCTGGGACCCCTCCATCCCAGTCTCTCACAACCTACGAGCGTTAAATGGTGTTATTTATAGAGGTTCCAAAGCCTCTCTTCCCACGCATGAGGTAGCAGTAGGGTCCTAATAGTAAAAGAAGAGAAAAATACTTATACTAAAAGAATTTTTTTTTTTTTTTTTTTTCAGTCAGAGGAGAACATCCTTAATGTAAGCTAAAAGGACAGAGTAGGGATGGGATGGGTCCTAGTAACCCACGGGACAGGATTGTACAACATACTTTACCCGCCCTCCCGAAAGAGAGAGAGAGACCTAAAGGAACTGGCAGCCAATTTCTCTAGAATCCCACGACTCGGGACCGGAGGGCTGTCACACCCCAAGTATAAAGTTTACAACATCCAGAAGAAATGTCATAACCTTTATACCCCCTGCGGAGAGAGAGAGAGAGAGAGAGAGAGAGAGAGAGAGAGAGAGAGAGTTACAAGACAAGTTACAAGGAGTTACAAGACAAGAGGAAGCCTCAAAGACCTTTCGGTCCACTCTGGGAGGTTCCTGTTATTAAAAGTTTATTTTTGTTTCAACTATCCTAATAGTAGTAGAAAACTGGATAGAAAAGTAGAAGGCTCTCTCCCCACCCTCCGCTCCCTCCCTGCCAGAGGCAGGTACGGAAAAAGGTTGAAGAAAATACCTTGACCCTGGAAAAGTAGCCAAGGAAATTTTACAGGAAAGTGGAGAATATATAAATAGCTCTATATTTAGCTTGCTCACAGAGACACCGTGCAAGCGAACTCCTGCAGAGTTTTCTTATGTTTTAATCTTAAACTATGAGTGTTCAGTACTTTGTCTAGCCTATTTTTAAACACATTTACACTTTGACTGGAAACAACCTCTGAGGGAAGTTGGTTCCAGATATTAACTATTTTATAGGAA
Source organism: Bathynomus jamesi (assembly GCA_023014485.1). Taxonomy (NCBI): domain Eukaryota; kingdom Metazoa; phylum Arthropoda; class Malacostraca; order Isopoda; family Cirolanidae; genus Bathynomus; species Bathynomus jamesi. The sequence goes on along the minus strand of JAJOZX010001447.1, from coordinate 845,551 downwards.
AAGAAATTTCCGCAGACAGAGGTCCTAAATGTCTTTAGTTCCAGTTTAAACCCATTATTTCTTGTCGGATTGGCATTAAGTGAGAATAAGTTTCTGTAATCTACCCTGTCTATTCCTTTGAGCATCTTGAAGACTTGAATAAGCTGACCCCGCAACCTCCTCGTCTCTAAGCTAAACAGATTTAGGCGCTCCAATCTCCGTTGGTAGCTTTGCATTCTCATTGAAGGGATCAATTTTGTAGCCCTTGCTTGTACTCTTTCTAACCTTTCTATGTCCTTCCTGAGGGATGGAGACCAAAACTGCGCACAGTATTCCAGTTGAGGTCTGACTAGAGAATTATAAAGAGACATTACAGTCTCCTTGTTCCGAAACTGGAACTGTCTTTTAATATAACCTAATAATTTTAAGGCCCTCTTTTCGACTTCTGCACAGTGCTTCGACGGTTTCAGATCGTTGCTGATATAGACTCCTAAGTCTTTCTCTAGATCGGTCTCAGTCAAGTTCCTTCCCAAGAGAGAGTAATCGGTCTTCGGGTTTTTATAACCTATGTGCATTACCTTACATTTGTCCAAGTTGAATGGCATCTGCCAAGTAGCAGACCATTCGCCCAACCTGTCAAGATCGTTCTGAAGCGTTCTTACGCCCTCCTCAGTACCTACACTACTTCCTAATTTCGTATCGTCTGCAAATTTGGAGATTGCACTTAGAAGCCCGACGTCTATATCGTTAATATAGATGATAAAAAGTAAAGGACCCAGACGGAACCCTGTGGGACACCACTGGTGACGGGCGCCCACTCCGAAGCCACTCCATTTATTACCACTCTCTGCTTTCTATCTTTTAACCAATCCTCAATCCAGTTGGAAACGAGCCCGGTGATTCCTAGTCCTTTGACTTTAGCTATCAATCTAGCGTGAGGGACTTTGTCAAAGGCTTTTTGAAAGTCGAGATACACTATATCTATTGCCCTACTTGCATCGTACAGTGTATGCATATTATGGAAAAATCTAACAGGTTTGTCAGACAGGATCTATGTCGCCTAAATCCATGTTGAGAATAAAAAATTAGATTGTTAGATTCAAGGTGATACACAATACGTTTTGTAATGATGGATTCCAACAGTTTGCCGACAACTGATGTTAAACTGATCGGGCGATAATTACAAGGATTTTCCCTATCACCCTTTTTAAAGATAGGTGTTACATTTGCTAACTTCCAGTCGGTTGGAACTTTCCCTAACTCGATTGATTGTTTGAATATGGTTACTAAGTCGTCAACAACATTGTGGCTAACCTCTTTTAATACCCTTGGAAGAAATAAGTCGGGGCCAGGTGATTTGTATTTATTCATCTTATCAATTAATTGCTGTACCTCATTTCTCGTAAAACTTATGGTCTCTACGGGATGTCACCGTCATATGTAATCCGAGGACTTGGCACTTCTATTGTGTCTTCCTCCGTGAAGACTGTAACGAAGAACTCGTTTAACGTATTAGCTATATCTTTATCACCGAATTTCAGTACGCCATTTCTATCTTTTAAGGGGCCTACAGAATTTTTAATTGGCTTTCTGCTATTAACATGGGCAAAAAATTCTTTAGGGTTAACTTTACAGAGTGAGGCAACTCTAGCTTCTTCATCACGTTTGGCTGATCTAATTAAGGACTTAACCCTCCTACGTAGGTTTATATAGTTTTCTGAATTAGTGTGGTTGAAATGCGACTTAAGTAGTTTGTAGGCTCTATTTCTTCCCGTAATAGCCCTCCTAATTTCGTTGTTAAACCATTTCGGTGACTTTGTTGACAAGGAAACCATTTTAGTGGGTATAAAAGTGTTCTGTAATATTCTAAATTGATCCCTATATGAGCTCCAGGTGACATTGACATCCTCACTTATTAGAACTTCAAGTGTGTCTAAACTACTTCGGAAGCTTTCAAAATTTGCTCTCGAGAAATCCAGTCTTTCACGAGTCTTTTCGCGTGTATTAACTGGAACCCTGAGGTCAAACCTAATCAAATTATGATCGCTGTTACTTAAATTTTCACCAATAGTCAGGTTAGAGACTAGGTCATCTTCGTTCGTGAATATGAGGTCTAGTTTATTATTACCCCTAGTAGGCCCGTCAACCCATTGACTTAATAAGTTATCATCGGCAAATTCCAACAGTCTTGAGCCCAGCATCAGCTGTTTTGTTTTCCCAATTTACATTACCACAATTAAAATCACCAAAAATCACACTGATCTTATTATTCACTATTCTGCTTAATTTGTTATACAAGTTTATATCCTTATCACGGGGTAGTGAGGTGGTCTATATACTAGAAGTAGCTGCACTACTTTATTATTTAGGTTTAGATCAATTCCCAACATTTCATGAGCAGATACGATATTACTGTTTACCGGGTGCAGGGAGTCCCGAGCATACAAAAGTACACCGCCGCCTTCCCTTCCGTTCCTATCTTTGTGAAACATTTTGTAACCTACCATTTCAAATTCTCCTACAAAATCCCTTGATTCAGAATGAATCCAGGATTCCGTTATTCCGATGATATCAAAGTTCTCAGTTTTGACAAGCGCTATAAATTCCATTAGTTTGTTTCTAATTGACCTAGCATTGAAGAGCACAGTTTTGAGTGATTTTAAGTTGTGGTTTTTCCTAACTGGCCTGAGTCGTTTCCCGACGCAGTTGAACTAACTACTGGGGGAGTGGGACTAACTGCTGGGGAGGGGACTAACTGCTGGGGGAGGGGGCTAACTGCTGGGGGAGGGGGCTAACTGCTGGGGGAGGGGCTAACTGCTGGGAGGGGGGCTAACTGCTGGGGGAGGGGACTAACTGCTGGGGGAGGGGGACTAACTGTTTGGGGAGCAGGATCAATTGCTGGTTTGGGGGGTCCTAGTTTAAAAAGATTATACAAATTAATGTTCAGTAAATCACCATACTTCTTTTTCCCCTTCTGGTTAAAATGTATCCCGTCCGAACCAAAGTATTCCCCATTTCCGTAGAATGTAGGCCAAAAATCGACAAACTTTAGGCCTTTTTCATCACACATGCGTTTAACTCTTTTATTTATGCCAATGGCTTTACTTAGAGTATAGTCACTAGCACGCATTCGAGGGAGAATTCCTACGACCATACCCATGTCTGTCCTATCCCTAACCTTGTCAGTTAGGTTCTTGAATTCTTTTATAATGGACTCTGTCTGCCCTCCTGTCCCTCCCAGAAAAACGTCATTGCCACCAACATGGACAATGATAGGGCAACTCTTATTCTTGATATTAATTTTGCCTAATTCCCTATTAATATCTGGCTTGTGGCACCCGGAAAACATCGGAGTTTTCTCTTGGTCGCGTCTTGCTCCGAAAAAGTCCCCTTGATCCTTACCATAGAATCCCCAATTAAAAAGGATTCATCCTCCTCGTCAGCAAGTAAGTGAAACTTATTTTTGATGGTAATGGGTTCCAAATCCTTATGTTTTGGTTTTGGTTTGGAGGGTCTTTTATTTTTTACCAATTTGAATTCTTGTTCCTCCGTTCTATTTTCCGGAATAGTCACCGTGTTTTCCAAGCGTGCCACGCTTTGTTCTAGATGCTTAATCTTACAGTTTAAATCTGCTGGTGTGTTTTTAGTTTGATCTTGTCCACTGGGTTGGATTTCCAGTGCTACGACCCTAGCTTCAAGCTTTTTTACTAATTCCTTTAGCTCTTTAACTTCCTTTTCGTGGTTGTCTCTAAGTTTACAAAACAAACATACACTAAGGGATGTGATATCGCTGATACTACCCTCAGGGAAGTCAACGCACCAATGATTAACTTTACATTTAAAGCATTCTGCTTTCAATTTAGCTGGCCCTGCCATATTTTCTCTTTTTTATTTTTTTCTCTGAATAAGATAAAGCGTTCTAGCAATGAAAACTATTCAAAAACGTTCTGACCAGTATATAAAAAAGGGGGGGGTGAATTCATCCCGCGCATAGACACATCCACCTATTTGCAAGTGACGTTCATCCCTTCCAGAAGACTACACCTCTCCTGCTGCCGCACCGACCAAAGGTCTCCCCACGGCCGGACAGTCCCAAACGTGTCGCAGCTACCAACTGACAAACACTCGCGACGCAGGCGTCACGGATTTTACGCCAGGAGCGACAGCGAGATGCAGCCCCTTACTAAGTCTTACTAGTCATTCACAAGCGGCCAGACTCTTAGAATCCAATGTTCAAGGGATATCCCACCAGACCCAGAGGCTACGCCCGAGACTTTACGCTGGCCTGGCAGCCAGCTGGGCAGTAAAGCTCTCTCACCTCAGAGCAGTGCAGCCAAGCACCATCAATTGGTCACCAAAGAACGGTCGCAGGGGGCTGGTCAGGCCATTACGCGTTAGGAATGGGCTTAACGGGGCACTAGCCACACTCCATTCATCGCGCCCCTACGCCTGGGACCCCTCCATCCCAGTCTCTCACAACCTACGAGCGTTAAATGGTGTTATTTATAGAGGTTCCAAAGCCTCTCTTCCCACGCATGAGGTAGCAGTAGGGTCCTAATAGTAAAAGAAGAGAAAGAGAGAGAGAGAGAGAGAGTTACAAGGAGTTACAAGGAAAAGAAGTACCTCAAAAGGCCTTGCGGCCCATACCGAGGAGGTACCAAGGCAACGGGTGCCAGGGAAAATTTTGTACACACTCAAATAGTGTGCAAGATTTCATCTACCCTTTTCTTGAACTGATCCACAGAGGAACTGTTCACAACTTCCGAAGGTAACCTGTTCCATGTGTCACAGATCTTATACGTAAAATAATTCCCACACACACTAGTCCTAAACCGTTTCAAATCCAACTTCCAACCATTGTTGCGAGTTGGGTTATCATTTAAACTAAACATACTTCTAAAATCGACATCGTTGAACCCGCGTAAGAACTTGAAAACCTCGATCAGTTGACCGCGCATCCTCCGAGTTTCAAGCGAAAACAAGTTCAGGGCGCGTAACCGTCGGTTGTAGCCCATATGCCTAACGGAAGGGATTAACTTTGCGGCCCTCGCCTGCACTCGCTCCAGCCTCTCATTTCTATTGAAATGTATTTATATATTTTGCGTGATATTTCCCCTGTACGATTATATGCATATTTCTATTGAAATGTAACATATTTCTATTGAAATGTATTTATATATTTTGCGTGATATTTCCCCCTGTACGATTATATGCATATTTCTATTGAAATGTATATTTATTTCTATTTGAAATGTATATTTTATTTTATATATATCTCCATAATTGTGTGTATATATTTCCTGTACTGTTATGATTATATGCATATTCCTCAATTGAAATGTATATTTATTTTCTATATATTTATAATAAACAGAATGATGCAATGTTGTTTTACTTAATTATATCATGTTACGCCTTCTAAACCTACTACCGGTATTCTTTTAAGAAATATAATAATGTATACAATGGTATCGCTAAAAAGTGGTATCTGGCAACATTTACACCTTCTAAGCCAACTGGCTGATTAGGAGTCTATAATAGTGTATACAATGGTATCGCTAAAAAGTGGTATCTGGCAACTCAAGCCATTTACAGCCAACTGGCTGATTAGGAGTCTATAATAATGTATACAATGGTATCTGGCAACTCAGTCTTCGATTAGAATTAAATGAATACATGGCGCTATCTGGCAACTCAAGCCATTTAAAGCCAACTGGCTGATTAGGAGTCTATAATAATGTATACAATGGTATCTGGCAACTCAGTCTTCGATTAGAATTAAATGAATACATGGCGCTATCTGGCAACTCAAGCCATTTACAGCCAACTGGCTGATTAGGAGCCTATAAAACAACGCCTACTCGGCTGAAGTCTTAATATGCACTTGGCTCCTGCCAGGTGAACACCTCTCCTCCTCCTTTCTCTCCTCCTTCTTTTTCTTGGGGGAGAACTCCGCCTCCAAGTTGCATGCCCCTTGCAACCCCGGTTGGCAACAAATGCCAGTACTCTTTTTTTTTTCCTTTCTTTTTTTCTTTTTTTTCCTTTTTTGCAACACCCCCACCCCCCTTGCAACAACCCCACCCCCATTTGCAACATTACGTCATCACTTGCAACATTCTTGCACACTCCCCTTTTGCGGCTATACTACTTAAGTCGACGTACAGTCAACTACACTTACTACAGGACACGTAAATTGGTACACCACATGATGTTGCTTATCAGGGTTTTTGTTACGTGTCGAAAAATGGCTTCATAACTTTTTGTTTTTATAGTATATGTTAACATTGATAGTTTTTTCTTTATCTATTGGTTTTATGTGCCTCTTTAATATATTGTTTAGACATTTTTTTTCATGTTTTAGTCTTGTTGGGTTTCTTGTTTCGAAGTAAAATTTTATATCTGTATTTTTATTATTATTTTCATCCTCCTCTTTATTTTTGTTATATAAATTTGTTAGAGTTCAGTTTATGATATTATCGATTAAAAATAGCGGAAAATCACTGTTTACTAGATTTTGCTTTATTCTCTCAATTTCTTGATTAAATAGTTGCCAATTTGAGCATATATTGAAAGCTCTGTGCACGAGTGTTTTAATTATTGATAGTTTATATTTTTCTGGTGGGTATGAATTATAATTTAAATACATTCCTTTGTCTGTTGGTTTAACATGTACACCAGTCGTTAAACATCCATTTTGACCGATGAATATATTAATGTCGAGAAAAGAGAGTGTATTATTCAAGGAAGGTTCAAATGTGAATTTTAATTTACTTAGTTCATGAAGTCTTCGAATAAATAAAGGAATGTGGTTATTGTTTTTAAATAGTATCAAGGTATCGTCGACATACGTATCTCATATACAGTTTTGGGTTGTAGAAGTTGTTTTCTTTCATTATTTTATTTTTTAAGTTTGACATATAAAAGTCTGCGAAAGTAGGTCCTAATGGTGTGCCCATAGCAACACCATCTATCTGTATGTAGGTTTTATCACAGAATCTAAACGGAGTTTTTGTACAACACAAAATAAGTAATTGTTTCATATCTTCTTTTTTTAATGTTGATGCAATTAAATTTTGATTATTGTAAACATTGTCCAAAATTATTTCTATGGTTTCCATGACTGGTACATTTGTAAAAAGTGATTCCACGTCAAGAGAAACAAGTTGTTCAGCGTTGGCTATTTTTAAGTTAGCTAATTTAGCTAGTGTTTCGGTTGTAGAATTTACAATAAATTTTTTGTTAAGATACAGTCTTATTATCTTATTTAAAAACTGAGCGATATCATGTGTGACAGTTCCGCTCATTGAGATGACTGGGCTTAATGGTGGATTAGTAGAGTTTTTATGAATCTTAGGTAGTCCATAAAGATGACCATCATTATAATTTCCTGATCGTTTTAGTAATTTGGAGATGTTTACGTCATTTATTGAATTAGCAATTTTATTTATTTCATTTTTTGTTTTAAGTGTTGTGTTAATATTACATTTCGAAAATTTACTATTATTGCTGACAATATCTTTCAATGTATTATTATATTCATTCTTGTTCAATATAACAGTACTATTACCTTTATCGGATTTTTTTATTATGATTTCATCATTGTTTCTAAGAGAGGATATCGCGTCATATTCATTTTTTGTTAATTTTCCATGATTATTATTTTCAATAAATGAGATTGAAAAGGTTTTTAATTTTGTTTTAAGTTCCTCATCATTAATCACATTTATTTTACCATTATGTTCATTGTATTTCATTTTTTCATAAAGTCTTTCGGTTTCAATTTGTTTTTCTATCTTTTTAGATGGTTTCCTAAGGCCAAAATTTAATCCTTTGTCAAGTATATTAGATTCGTGTTCATTAGGTTCATAATTTGATAAATTAGTCACTATTGATTCTTTGTTTTTCTGTATAATTGTTCCTCCATAAAGTTTGTGTAATTTATTTAAGTGTTTAAACTCAATGTCATCTTTGAATTCTCTTAAGCTTCTATTTAAGAATAAGATAGAAGAATAGAAGTGTAGATTTCCGGTTTCTTTTCTGAAAAGTAAAACATTTTTAATGGATTCTTTTTTAAGGTCGATTAATTTATCTTTCTGTTTCACAATTTCGCGTTTGAGAAGTTGTGTTTTGAAATTTTCTGTAGACTTTTCTTTGTGAGCTGTTTTGTCGTAAAGTCTTATGTTCAGAAAATTAGGAAACAGCTGATTATTTTATTGTAAATTTTACAACCGAAACACTAACTAAATTAGCTAACTTAAAAATAGCCAACGCTGAACAACTTGTTTCTCTTGACGTGGAATCACTTTTTACAAATGTACCAGTCATGGAAACCATAGAAATAATTTTGGACAATGTTTACAATAATCAAAATTTAATTACACCAACCTTAAAAAAAGAAGATATGAAACAATTACTTATTTTGTGTTGTACAAAAACTCCGTTTAGATTCTGTGATAAAACCTCAGTTTTCCATAGATGGTATTGCTATGGGTACACCATTAGGACCTACTTTCGCAGACTTTTATATGTCAAACTTAAAAAATAAAATAATGAAAGAAAACAACTTCTACAACCCAAAACTGTATATGAGATACGTATGTCGACGATACCTTGATACTATTTAAAAACAATAACCACATTCCTTTATTTATTCGAAGACTTCATGAACTAAGTAAATTAAAATTCACATTTGAACCTTCCTTGAATAATACACTCTCTTTTCTCGACATTAATATATTCATTGGTCAAAATGGATGTTTAACGACTGGTGTACATGTTAAACCAACAGACAAAGGAACGTATTTAAATTATAATTCATACTCACCAGAAAAATATAAACTATCAGTAATTAAAACACTCGTGCACAGAGCTTTCAATATATGCTCAAGTTGGCAACTATTTAATCAAGAAATTGAGAGAATAAAGCAAAATCTAGTAAACAGTTATTTTCCGCTATTTCTAATCGATAATATCATAAACCGAACTCTAACAAATTTATATAACAAAAATAAGGAGGAGGATGAAAATAAAAATAAAAATACAGATATAAAATTTTACTTCGAAACAAGAAACCCAACAAGACTAAAACATGAAGAAAAATGTCTAAACAATATATTAAAGAGGCACATAAAACCAATAGATAAAGAAAAAACTATCAATGTTAACATATACTATAAAAACAAAAAGTTATGAAGCCATTTTTCGACACGTAACAAAAACCCTGATAAGCAACATCATGTGGTGTACAATTTACGTGTCCTGTAGTTGACTGTACGTCGACTTACATTGGTTACACCACAAACCACATTAAAGAGAGAGCATACCAACATAAATATCGTCCAAGTAAAATTAACGAACATTACAGAGTAGATCATAAAATATTAAATTTAAAAAATATCTCACAAAACTTTCAAATCTTTTATACTCATCACTAGGGCGGTCAAAAGTCAATAAAGTCAAATTGTTTCCTATGGGGCACTTTTCGCTGAAACGACTGAAAATGCAATAAAAACACCTGTAGGGGGTATATTACCAAAGTTAATAGGTCAACCAAAAGTCAACGTTTACCTGTTAGGTCAAAAAATAGCAATGAGGTAAATAAAGTCAATTTTTTGGAATAAATTATTAAAATAACTAAAAATTGGCATCTTTTTGGTTAACTGGCAACTTCGCTGCTCGTATTTGTCTTATTCAGTTATGTCCGTTCTGGTTTTGGATGTGGTTGTGTTGTATGTATTGTGGTTACTGGTTACCATTTTTGATTTGTGATTTCACTCTAACCTCAGTAGACCTGAAATCTCACCAACAGTTTATGGTCAGCTTTTGCAATGTCAACCAACAACTGCCGCTGTAGAGAGCTCTTTCTCCATGCTTAATAAATTATTAAGTAAGGATCGCAATTTTTTGCCAGAAAATGTCGGCAAATACTTCATAATTTACCACAATCGGTCAACTGATGTAGAAGAGCAAGAATAAGTAATTAAAGTATCGTTTTTATTATTGAAAGTAAAGGCAACTTTATAGGTCAATTTTTTCAATTCGTAAGGTCAACTTTCTTAATTTTTTCGGTCAACTTTTGACTGCCCTACTCATCACATAACGTACAAAAACTAAAAATTGCCGAAGCCTTTTACATTAAAATGAAAAAAACGAAAATTAATATAAAATTTAATGAACTTTCGAATATTCTTAAATTAATTTGAAATTGTATCAAATTTACAATAAAAAATATATATATAACCCATTTTACTTTAAAATTATGTATAAAGCTCTGAAGATGTTCAAAATATATGAACGAAACGCGTCAGCAGAAGAAAAAATGAAGACAGTATTCTTAGCATACTGCAAATTCTTATCTAGAATTATTATTAAGAAACTCAGTACTGAAAATAAAAAACTATTCAGAATATTGGAAATTAAATGTAAATCCTTTATATTATTATTACTAGTACAGTTCCCGCCGCTTCGCTGACGGTTAGACAGGCTAAACTACAAAAAAAGAACCCAGCCGTGAAAATTTTGAGCTTCACATTGTGTCAACATTTCTGAATCTGGTATCTCCCAAAACCTCCTCACCCCCATTCATACAACTTGGGGGCTAACCCCCTCCCCCATTACACCCACCCCCATTACCCCCACCCCCACCCTTCCCCCATTGCTAAACTACAGAAAAGAACACAGTCATGAAAATCTTGAGCTTCACATTGCCGCCCGTAATGCAATTTCTGAATTTTTTTTACAATTTCTGAATTTTTTTCTCACAATTTTTCTCACAATTTCTGAAAGTGTGAAGGACAGACGGACAGACGGACAGCTCTCTTATTATAATATACTAGTACAGTTCCCGTCACTTCGCTGACGGTTAGACAGGCTAAACTACAAAAAAAGAACCCAGCCGTGAAAATTTTGAGCTTCACATTGTGTCAACATTTCTGAATCTGGTATCTCCCAAAACCTCCTCACCCCCATTCATACAACTTGGGGGCTAACCCCCTCCCCCATTACCCCCACCCCTCCCCATTACCACACCCATCCCCCATTACCCCCACCCCCACCCTTCCGCCCACTCCAACCCTTCCCCCCACTCCCACCCTTCCCCCCACCCTCACCCTTCCCCCATTGCTAAACTACAGAAAAGAACACAGTCATGAAAATCTTGAGCGTCACATTGCCGCCCATAATACAATTTCTGAATTTTTTTTACAATTTCTGAATTTTTTTCTCACAATTTTTTCTTACAATTTCTGAAAGTGTGACGGACGGATAGACAGACAGACAGACGGACGGACAGCTCTCTTATTATACCGTGTGACCACAAAAATTGTCCCTGTTTTTAATCGCTTATTACTCAGTCATTATTGCGGCTTCACAAATGAAATGAAAAGCATTCGAAAGAGAACATTTTAAAGTTTTAATTTATTCTACATGTGTTCAAAGTGACGTCCCTGGACATTCTTACATTTCACACAACGGGAAAGGAAGTTATTTATTACATTTTCCAAAACGCTGCCTTCAATGGACTGTACACTCTCTACCACCGCTTGATTTAATTCTTCGATAGAGGATGGCTCTTGCCTGAATACTTTGTCCTTGACAAATCCCCAGAGAAAAAAGTCCATAGGTGATAGATCGGGAGATCTTGCGGGCCAGGGAAACTGCGAGCGATAAGAAATGAATCTTTGTTCAAAAAATCTTGTTAAACATTCTAGTGATTGCCTAGTTGTGTGGGCTGTTGCTCCGTCTTGCTGAAACTACTTGTTACTGCAGTTTTCTTGTTCAAAAACAGTGTTCAGCATTTCTACATATCTTTCTGAAGTTACTGAAAGCGGTCTCCTTGTCTCTGGGTCCTCAAAAAAGTAAGGACCATAAACCTTGCTGCTACTCAAACCACACCAGACAGTAACTTTTGGTGAATGCAGAGGTTTCTCCAAGTGTATATTTGGCTTGTTTTGTGACCAACACCAGTAATTCTGTCTGTTGATGAACCCATTGAGATAGATGTGGCATTCATCACTGAATATTATGTCACTTAATCTTATCTGGTTTTGTTCAATTATTGTTTCAATGCGTTCACAAAACATCAAACGACGCTGGTAGTCTTGTTCGCTAAGCTGTTGCAAACACATAATTTTGAATGACTTCATTCTCAAATCCAACGTGATTATTTTCCGAATGCTCTCCCGTTTGATTCCTGTCACAGCTGATAGTCGTCTCACAGATTTCTTGTTGTCCGTTTCAAGCTGATTTGCGACTGAATCAATGTTTTCAGCGGTTCGCACACCTTTGCTGCGCCCAGAGTTGCCTTTATGCATGGTCTTGATTGAGCCGTGATGTTTCCATTTTGCGAAAATCCTGCGAATCGTTTTAGGATCTATGGTCCTTTGCTGACCGTATTGTCGTCTGAAAGACCGTTGGGTGGCAACTACCGAGCCATGTTTGATCATCTCTTCTGCGATGAAAACACGTTGCATGTCCGACAAATAACCCATGATTGTGGTGGATAAAACTGTCATTTTTTTATAAGTACTGATTTCGTATCCAGGATATCGAAAAAATTAAATAAAACTTTAAAATGTTCTTTTTCGAATGCTTTTTATTTCATTTGTGAAGCTGCAATAATGACTGAGTAATAAGCGATTAAAAACAGGGACAATTTTTGTGGTCACACGGTAGTATAGACTAGTACAGTTCCCGTCACTTCGCTGACGGTTAGACAGGCTAAACTACAAAAAAAGAACCCAGCCGTGAAAATTTTGAGCTTCACATTGTGTCAACATTTCTGAATCTGGTATCTCCCAAAACTTCCTCACCCCCATTCATACAACTTGGGGGCTAACCCCCACCCTCCCCATTACCCCACCCAGCCCCCATTACCCCCACCCAACCCTTCCCCCATTGCTAAACTACAGAAAAGAACACAGTCATGAAAATCTTGAGCTTCACATTGCCGCCCGTAATACAATTTCCGATTTTTTTTTACAATTTCTGAATTTTTTTCTCACAATTTTTTCTCACAATTTCTGAAAGTGTGACGGACAGACGGACAGACGGACAGCTCTCTTATTATAGTATAGATAGATTTTATTATTATTATTATTATTATAGGATATTTAATTACAATTGTATACAGCATCTGTATTGAATAATGAAATTATTCTCATCTATGAAAACTGTATAGAATTTTAAATAAATAAATAAAATAACTGTACCTTCTGTTTACCTCTGAACTTCATTATTCACTGACACATAATATGATAACCCAGTGCTTATTTAGTAAGGTACTAGAAAATTATTGGTCTTCACATAGGAGACTTCTATATATAATAAATTAAAAGTTCATGGGATATTGGGGTCAGTTATGAATTGGGTAGAAAAATGGTTGGAAGACAGAGAACAGAGAGTAATTCTAAATGGTCATGAATTTGGGTGGCAGAAAGTGGAAAGTCGGGTACCACAAGGATCAGTTTTAGCTTCATTACTCTTCATTTTATATCTAAATGATTTAAAGAAGGGAGTAGGTAGTAAAATTTCGAAATTTGCTTATGATACAAAAGTAGTTGCCCCAGTTACAAATATAGAAAATTCTTATAAACTGCACAAAGATCTTGGTAGATTAATTGCCTGGGCTAATAAATGGCAGATGGAATTCAGTATTAAAAAATGCATTCATCCATTTTGGTAAAAATAATGAAAACTTCAGTTATGAGATGCAAGGGAACTGGTTAGAGGATGTTAGACAGGAAAAAGATCTTAGCGTTATAGTTAATTGTGATCTAAAATTTTCTAAGCAGTGCTTACAGGCTAGAAATAAAGCATATAAAATGTTAAGTATTATTAAGAAGAATGTTAGTTATAAGAGTAACGAAGTCATCTGTAAATTATATAATTCTTATGTTAGGTCTCACTTAAAATACTGCATTCAAGCTTGGTCTCTTCACCTTAGACATGATATTAATATGCTTGAAGGTGTGCAACGTAGGGCAACCAAGCTTATCCCTAACCTAAGAAGATTGAAATACAGGGAAAGATTAAAGGAACTAGGTATGTTTAGCTTTGAGAGACGTTGTATGAGGGGAGATATGATACAGATGTTCAAAATGTTTTCAGGTTTGGACAATTGAGATGTGCATAACTTTTTCTCGCTAGAGGCTGATGAGATAACTCTCGGGCATAATAAGAAAATTAGAAAACGGACTTGTAAACTTGATCTACGAAAATAGTTTTTCATTCATAGCGTAGTAGATTTTTTGAATAACTTGCCATATGATGTGGTAAACAATAGCTCGTTAGTTAATTTTAAGAAAAATTTGGACACTTTGAATGAAAGAGATAGTTTGGAGATTGTTGATAGATTCTTAGCTTAAGTTATGTAGGCCACTTTGGCAGTAGTAAATGGTTGTATGTTGATTAGCTGACTCGAGATTGATGTTTTTGCAAGATTTTTTTATTATTATAAAATATAGCTCATGACTTGGATAACCTTGATAGGCCCCATTGGCTTCATATTTTCCAAATGTTATGTAATGTAATGTAATCATGACTACGTAAGCAGTTATGTCACTGTAGGAAAATTTAATGAGTAGGTCTAGATTTTGAATTATTAATTCAAACACTAATGTCTTACCTAGAGTTTTATCATCATATAAAACATAAGGCACGTCATTTTGAGAAGAACTTACATCTTATCGTTTTTCTTTTGTTTATTGTTTACATTATGCAAGGAAGAAATGCTTCGTGTGATTTCCCGCCACGGGCTGTTCTCACGTGAAACTAGGTTGGAAGGCCTATTTTGTGGGCCACAGGATATTAATATTAACATAAAAATTTAATTTATTCAAAATGAGTGACCATGAAGATGAACATACAATTGCTGAAGACATTGTTGTCACTAAATACAAAATGGTTGGAGACATTGTAAACCGTAAGTTACTTAGCCTAACTTACACAAAATTTTATTTTGTTTGGACAACATAAGCCTACCTATTTGGCCTACTGTTCATGTTGACAGATATGTAGAAATTTTCCAGATTGTCACAGTTTAAGTCGAATTGCTGTTAATATTTTGTAGGCCACAAAAGTAGATATATTGAAAAAATTGGCAGGTCAGTAGTGATGCTCCGATTCTAAATAGAGGAGGGAAATTACCCAAAATATTAATGAAGTAACTCTAAATTCTTTAGAAGACAGGAAATGTGGTCCGGAAAATCTCATCAAATGCTTTGACTTTTGGTAAAACTTAATATCCAGACAGTGTTAGAGATGGTCTATGAGGCCCTACTAAACTAACCTGGCAAATGTTGAATATACATACATAAACTCAAAGGTCCAGTTAAATGAGACAAGGTCTACATGGAGCCCTGTTCTGAGTGGAGTCTCTCATGGGTCAGTACTTGGATCTCTACTTTTTATTATTTATATTAATGACTTGGACAGGGGTCTAAATAGTAAAACTTCAATATTTGCAGATGATACAAAATTGGGACAAAATGTAAGATCTTTAACAGGTGCCATGAAAATGCAAAAGGACATTGATAAAGTAGTTGCTTGGGCAGATAGATGGGAGATGAAATTTAATGTGGAAAAGTGGGTAATTTTGAGGTGTTTTGCATGAATCTGCCATCCATTTCCTGTGCAAATGTGGATGGTAGTTTTTGAGATATCGTCATCTTGGAAACTATGCATTTGCACAGGAAACGGATGACCATTTCGTACAAAACACCTCAAAATTAACCAGAGAAGTTTGCTCTCATCATTTTCATTTAAACTAACGAAAATATCACGACTTAACCTAATCAATCATCAAGGGTGTATAGTTGACCTAACTGGGTATTCAATTAACCTAACCAGGCCTTCAGTTGACCTCACAGGTTAATGTTGGTTATTTCACCTAAATATCTTCTGATCTTTTCGTATTAGGCACTCACTGTCACATTTTGGACAAGTTAAGGATGAGAGAATAACGCTGTAATTGATAAAAACATTCAATCCTTTGTCTTCCTCTAGGGCAGTGGTTCCCAACCTTTTTTGCGCCATGCCCCACCTCGACACCTCAAAAAATTTGATGCCCCCCATTAATATAAAAACAAATTTGGTGTTGAAAAGGTATTATTTAAAATTTACAATAATATGAGTATATTTAATATGAGTTACCGTACATTCAATATGAGTAAATAAACTTGAGGTTGAAGCTAACTAAATTATTACCTTGAAATAAACTTTCTCAGGTGAAAAGTTATAATTTTAAATTTCAATAATATGAGTATATTCAATATGAGTTACATTAAATATGAGTCAAGAAACTTGAGATTGAAGCTAACTATATTATTTCCTTGAAATAAAACTTCTCAGTTGAAAAGTTACAATTTTAAATTCACAAAAAAGTAATTTAATCAATAATACCACTTTAAATTCACAATATTAGGTAAAAATACAGCAAATTCAAAGTTTGATAATCTCAAGTTAGTGAGATCCTTGAGCTTGATGTTTACTACAAATGGTTTTGATTTCAGGAACTAACTTAGTTAGCTTCAGTCTTAAGTCTCCTCGTTTTGTGATATCCAGTCGGTTTCTTTTTTTCTGTAGTAAGTCACTTACAGCACTAAAACCACATTCCACCAAATATGAAGATGGGAATGGTAACAGTAGCTCTCTCGCCAAACGAGTTGAATTTGGGTATTTAGTCTTGGTCTCATCACAGAGCCACATCATGGTTCCTTTTACTTTGAATATAGTTTTAACACTCATCATTTTGTATTTCAGTCAGTTCTTCTTGGTACTTCATGCCCACTTCAGATAGGTCCACTAGCAATGGCTGAGTTAGCCAAGATGGAAAACTCATTTCTTTTAAATCAGAAAATCTGTAATTTAAATCACAGGCCAGTATTTTCAAATGATTCACAATGACAAGTAAAGCATCATCAGTTACCTCACACTTATTTAGCCAATATAACTGGGTATATTTTCTTGCAGAAATATTCTTTTGACATAATTCCAGAAATGTAATGAAGCCAAATATCTTTGTCTTTGAATCAACAAGGGTCATATTTGCTCCTTGAAGTTGCTTATTTAATATATTCAGTTTTTCAAAAATATCTGCCAAATAACTCACAAAAGCTTTGCCATCAACTGTTAACAGGAGCTTCATTTCAGGTTTGTCCTTTAAAAAGTCACTAAGAATATTAAATAGTTCCATGAATCTTTTCAGGCAGTTGCCCTTTGACAGCCACCTTACATCAGTGTGAAGCGATAATCTTACATGGTTTGCGTTTTTATCCTCACAAAACTGTTTAAAGAGACGCTCACATTTAGCATTAGCTTTGATAGTGTTGATACATTTTATTACTGACTTCAATATCTCATTTAGAACAGGTGAAACGTTTTTGGCAACTAAATTTTCTCTGTGAATAACACAGTGCACAAGCAACATTTCTGGATTGTCATCCTTCATTAATTTTAAACAACCATTTTTCTTGCCCATCAGAGCAGGGGCACCATCTGCAGCATAATATACAATGTTTTCCATTAGTATTTTATTGTCATCCAAATAGTTTTTAAGTTTATTGTACAGGGTGTCCCGTAAGTCTGGACCCATAGGGAAAAATAATAAAATTACAAAATAGTCCAAAAATTTATTACATAATCTGTTCAAAGTGTCCGCCGTTGTGTCGCACACATAGTTGAAGACGCAATCTCCACTGCGACAGCACTTTCTGAATCACAGTCGCAGAAATTTCTTGACATGCCTCCACAATGCGTGCTTTAAGGTGGAAAATGTTCTGAAGTTTGACCTCGTACACTTTGGTTTTCAAGTGGCCCCACAAATAAAAATCATAATAAAAAATAATAAAAAAATAATAATAATAAAATAATAATAATAACATAATAAAAAAATATATTATAAATCCCTATGGGTCCAGACTTACGGGACACCCTGTAGATATCAATGGCAGTAGTGGTGCTTTCTAATGATTCGCAAAACATCATCTCTTCAAAAAATTCTTCATGATCAATATATCTCACATATGCCAACAATAGGGCCTCACTGTCCCTTACAGTAGATTCATCCATCTGTATTGTGAATTTTCTTGATTTTAACTTTTGAATAAGCTGTACTTCGACATCTCTACTCATCTCATCTATTCTGCTGCAAACAGTATTGTTACTCAGTGGCATGCCTTTGACATCTTTGTCATCCTTCTCCAGAACTGTTTTGAGAAAAATTGATATTGCTGGCTTAATTAAATCCTCACCTATATATAGTATGATTCTTTCCAGTTTTTGCTATAAGTAGAGAAATTTCATAACTAGCCTCAGAGTAACGATTATTGGTTGCATTTTGTGCAGAGACAATGAATTGATTGTTGATCTATTTTCAAACTTCTCTTTTAAGTGATTCAAAATATTCCAATTTTTGAATTTACATGAATACTATGTTTGCCTTCAAAATGTGCTCGAAACGGCACGTTCATCGATTCATTGGTCAAACACTGTTGGCATAATAGACAGAAGGTGCCCGTTCATCATGCCAGCAGGTATAAAACCAAACTTCAAATACTCCTCTGAATTCTTTTGCTTGTACTACTCATTTTAATCACGGTAAATAACTGTAAAGAAACAAAATACAGGTGTCCCCTGTTATACGATTGGGATGCGTCCCTAAAAACCCCATCGTATATCGAACTGAAGGCCTTATGGGAAAAATAGGGATACGTTCCCAAACATTCTGGAAGACCCCCAAAATTTGCAGATTCCACTATTATTTTGCTATATATTTTACTGTTTGTACAAAAAGTGTCTGAAAGTAAGAAATTGTGTTTAATAAAAGACAATTTATACATGAACATCTCACCTAATCGTATTAAAATCCGGTCCAAGTCGTCAACGATGCATCAGTCCGATGCATGAAAGTGTCAACCTGAGGTCGAAAATTCAAATTCATCAAAATGTATCATGTGATACATCATTAGATAGGTAAGAGTCTCTAAGTTTCCAAATCTGAAGAGTTTTTAACTCTATCGCATCTAGAAACAAAGTTACTGAGGTTCATACACAATGCACTATTGTCTAAATAATCATTGTGATATTTTCCCTCAATTTTGAAAGCTCGCATGGCCAAAATAGTTGAGGGATAATAGGCATTTCTTATTTATGTCATAAAGTAGGTCTTCCTTAAAGATTTCCACATAAAATAACTTTCATTAACCGAATCAATAAAAACTGAGCCTATATCTATATAAGGCACATTTGTATGTAACGACCGAGACGTTTTTTCCGAATTTTTTATATAGCTTTAGTTATTTGAAGCGAAAAAATTTTTTTTCTTAATCGCAAAGCTAGTTTCCTATGGGGTACGTGTCCATTACAAAAAATTAAGTCCAGCTCCTATACTTCTCTTGTAAAGGTACGTCTCGGTCGTTACATAATTTTCCGTCTCGGTCGTTACATCGCACAATGTAACGACTAAGACGGCCCTTTGGGGGGAATAACTTGGGGGAGGCCCCCAAGTTGCATGCCCCTTGCAACCCCGGTTGGCAACAAAGGGCCCTTTGGGGTATTTTTTGCAACACCCCCCTTGCAACAACCCCACCCCTTTGCAATACCCACACCCCATTTACAACAACCCCACCCCCCCTTTGCAACACCCCACCCCCTTTGCAACATTACGTCATCACTTGCAACATTCCTGCACTCATGACTTTTACACATATGTACCACTTACTGAAAACTGAGGTTGCATCGTTGTAACGACCGAGACGACGAATTTGGATACGCTCCTAGCAAAAACCAAGAAACGAAATATGCAAAACCTAGTCTCATTTTAGAGCCCAACCATCTGTTTATGTTCACAAGAAAATTTGTGCCGCTGCTGTTCATACTTTATTCACAAGAGCAGGGAATATAACAATAAGTTGCCTACGAATGTAACGACCGAGACTATGGAATCACCCGACATGCTTTCAAGTTGGAGATCGTTAACGCGAAATAAGGCAATCGTAAATCGAAAGATGGGGGTACTTTTTTAAAATCGTTAACGCGGGAAATCGTAAACCGAACGATCGTATAACGGGGGATGCCTGTACTTTGTAAATAAATATACAAAATATAAAATATAATTTTTTAACACGTTAACACGTATATATATATACGGTACAGTATATATATATATAACTGTCATCTTTTGCATTTGATCATGATTCTTCTGATTCAGTTCCGATTCGAATCTTTTACATGTGTCACACAAAACACACAACAGCTGAGTTACTGAATTAGTGATAGCCTTGCCAAGCTTCTCAGCCTGATATTAAAATAATTTTCTCTAATATATCTAAATTATTTTCTAAATAATAATCTCAAATTATTTTTTTATCATATAAAACGAAAATAAATAAAACACCACAAAAATAATTATGAAAAAACAATCAGCTGTGCAGAAAATCTTTTGTTTACATTTCATTGGCACTCTTTTAATGAATCAATAACGTATCGCTGGCCTACAAGTGATTCACTTCGATCCTAAATCTAGATTCACTAGATATGTCAAAAAACACGCAAAAACAGTGCCAAGGTAATCAATCAACTTCAGACAAAAGATGACAGCTTATATGTGTCTCTAACCATGAGATGCAATTATATGTACCACATGTGTAACACACTTCTTTATTTTTAAACACAAAAACTAATGTATGCAAGATGAACACACCTTCCCCCAAACGCTTTTCCTCAACAATTGATATATGGCGACATTTGGAAGCTTATAGCACTACGGGGAGTTGCCAGATTTCGTCAATATCGCTTAACATGTTAAGTAAAATATGGAATTGTTGTCGTTGTGTAAAAATGTTGCAAATAAAAATAATTATATGTTATTGAAATTTTAAAATATATTTACTTATAAAAATTATTATGTATAAATTTCATTTTATTGTAGCATTTTCAAATTGCCCCCCAAAATATTCAAATTGCCCCCCTGTGGGGCGTGCGCCCCACATTGGGAATCACTGCTCTAGGGCATATGACGAATCAAGTTCTCAGTCAGAAACAACACGCACAAACAGCACATCATAATTCTATCACAAACTAGGGTTGCACCGATTAATCGGTAATCGGTCATATTGGCCATTTGCCAATTAATTGGTAATTGGCTTTTTTTGCCGATTAATCAGTTTTCATACTCGGTCATCTTTGTTTATTACATTACAGAAATTGCATCCCTGGTTTAAGAATTTAAGTTTATCCTAGACATGGAATGAACTTAAATAATATTTTGCTTGTTTTTTATTAAATATTTTCTACCAATTTGCATTGTTTGGAGAATAATAGGCAGAGTATTATTGAATTAATTTACTCCATTATCACTATTTATTAAAACAAAAAAATTATTGTACCTTACTGAACAAAAGAATCCATTTAAGCTTTCCTGTTGCAAAACAAAAGTGGCCTTAACCTACTCTCTAACGATAAACAAAATTTGAGATGGAAACATTGCATAGGGTGCATTTGCAAATAATTTTGTTATTTTTATCTACTTTAAAGTATTTCCATGCAATGCTTGGAGCCATAAAGGCTTTGTTATTTAAATTTGTAACAAAAATATAAAATTTCTTAGCAACTTTCATTAAAATGCTTAATTTAATCTGTAAAAGAAATTAAAGAATTAGAATATGTAAATAGTTCTAAAAATATTAGATTAATATTAGATAAAAAAAATATTAGATATTAGGCCTACGTTTTATATTGTGTGCTCCTATTTACCAGTATAATAGGTATAAGCGGCGTAATTCAGTAACCATATAGTGCTATAAACTTATACAGTATATAAAAAGAATTATCAGCCGATTTTTTAGGCCGATTAATCGGTAATCGGCTAATTTGCTTATCGGTGCAACCCTATCACAAACACAACCAAACTGAATCCAATTAGAAAAAAAAATACAGAACAGAAACCAACCAACTAATTAAGTCGCAGAGTAGCGAAAAAATAGTTGAATCAGAAAAAATACTTTATGAAAAAAGTACATTATAGCCAAAACAGGAAATATATTTTATTAAAAAAAGTATATTTCAACAAATTTGCACAACATAAGATATAGTGTATATTTTCTTAGTCAGTTTTGAATGGCAATTCAATATATTGTACCCTACTGTTTTAAGTGTGCGTGAGCAGGTTAAAAGATGAATATTAACCAAAAAGTGTAAAGTTATGTATATTTGTCATGACAATCCAGAATTTGAGTATAACATGGATGGAAGTTGGATAAATAAAGAAAAAAAAGGAGAGAGATTTGCGTGTCATCATGAATCATGATCTTAAATCTACAACTCATTATATTGAAATTAGAAATAAGGCTAATGCTAGATTGAACCTAATGCAGAAACATATAGAATATAAATTGCCAGAAATTATAAGTAGGCTCTACACTTCATACATGAGGCCTCTTCTTGAGTATGGCATTCAGTTCAGTATTCCTTATTTAGAGCAAGACAAAGACAGACTAGAAAAAGTACAAAAGAGAGCCACAAGGATGATACCATGCCTTAGATACCTTAGTTACAAAGAGAGATTGGAACACTTAAACATGTTTTCCCTAAAGCAAAGAAGGTTACAAGGTGATATGATAGTATATAAAATAATAAATGAGTTAAATAATATAGGCTTCCACACTCTTTTTACAAAGGATCATAATGATAGGACAAGAGGCCATAGCCTTAAGCTTTTTCAGCGACGATGTAAATCATAGTTAATACAACATAGTTTTTCAAATAGAATAGTAAAATTGGGAATAGCTTAGATGAAGAAGTTGAGTTCCCATACTTTGAAGACTTAAGAATAAACTAGATAAATTAATGACTGAAAGAGGTTAGTAATGGTGTGAAGAGGAGGTTTGTGAACCCTTCCCATATATATATATATATATATATATATATATATATATATATAATATAATATATATATATATATATATATATGCCCGTATTTAGCTATAGGCGAACTAGGCGATCACCTAGGGCCTCGCTCAAGCCGTTTTGCGTGTTCTGTTCAAGTGATATTAATGATTTAGAACTCTATGAAGAACTTAAAGTACTTTGCAGGTTTATACCTGAGAAAATAGATCTCGGAAATGCCCTTGTTTATATAGTGCAAAAACAACTGAGATTTATCCTAATGTTTATGTTGCACTTCGAATAGTATTAACCATCCCAGTTAGTGTTGCTTCGGCTGAAAGAAGTTTCTCGCGTCTCAAACTTATTAAAACATATTTGTGTTCCACCATGTCTCAAGCGAGATTGCAATCATTAGCTATGTTATCAATAGAAAACGATATAACAAATTCATTAGATTATTCTCAATTAATTGAAGAGTTTAGCTCGAAGAAAAGTAGAAAAGCATTGTTGTAATATTCAAGGAGCATCTGAACCAAATATTAAAGCATTAATATTTAGCCTGATAAGTCGATTGTTCACTATTATAAAAAACGAAATGTCAACATCTCTTATACATCACATATGAAAAACATTTGTATACTATGGAAAGTCATTACCTATAATATTATATAAATCTTAGAAATCATTGTCTTATATTTTCGATACAAATCTTGATTCATATTATAATTTATACTTATTTGTATGGTTTATTTATATTTCTTATACCGTGTGACCACAAAAATTGTCCCTGTTTTTAATCACTTATTACTCAGTCATTATTGCAGCTTCACAAATGAAATAAAAAGCATTCGAAAGATAACATTTTAAAGTTTTATTTAATTTTTTCGATATCCTGGATATGAAATCAGTACAGGCATCCCCCGTTATACGATCGTTCAGTTTACGATTTCCCGCGTTAACGATTTTAAAAAAGTACCCCTATCTTTCGATTTACGATTGCCTTATTTCGCCAAGTGCTGGTGCTTCGGGTATTGCTAAGAAGCCTCGCAAGAGTTTGAGCTTGGAGGTTAAGCTTGACATTGTCAAGCATCACAAGAATGGACAAGGGGCTAATTCGATAGCGAAGATTCTTGGACTGGCTCAGTCCACTGTGTCGACAGTGATCAAGAATTCCGACAAGATCCTGGCAGCTGGCGAGAATGTGTCGTCGTTATCTGCCAAGAGGATAACGAAGAGCCAGGATTCAACTATCCAAGAGATGGAGAGGCTTCTCAATCTGTGGATAGAGGATCAGAACAGGCGCAGGATGCCTCTCTCCACTGCCCTTATCTGCACCAAGGCAAAGAAATTGTGGGAGGACGTCAGGCAGTCGAGAGGTGAAACCTCCGAAGCGTCATTTAAGGCGAGTTCTGGCTGGTTCGATCGCTTCAAAACACGCGCTGGTCTGCATAACCTGCGCCTGACGGGTGAAGCTGCCAGCGCTGATCACGTCGCCGCGGAGGAATTCCTTGACGTTGTGGTGGGATTCGGATTAACCTAACAGCACCACGAATAAGAATTTTTCTTTTGTTTAAGACCCCCACGAAACCAGGCTGCTTACCTTGAAGGGTTGTTGGATCCAGGCTCGCTGCCCAGACCCCCGATTCCACGACTGCTGGCTCCTGCCACCAACAGTCTCTCACTTGCCAGAATAGCTTCCTTCTATTAGTGGTTCCCTATCTCCGGCATCCCCTTCCTAACAGAACTTAAAGTTCCCTTGGTCCAATAACGGTCTTCAGCCTCAGACAAATCCAGCCTGACTTTAGTTTCCTCTGTTATGTTCTTTATTTTCTCTTGTCAAATTACCCTCTTAAACTATATTTTTTATTATTTATATTTCCACACATGCGCCAATTGGTTCCGCCCACTTCTCAAAACTCGAGTTTTGACACACACGCCGACACTTTTAAACCTCAGAAGCGTCTCTTTTACTAAATTTGTTTATTCTTCTTTTCATTTGTTTGTTTGTTTGTTAATACTTAACAACTCAGTACTTTATTATTCATTTACTAACAGTTTTACAAGCGACTGTCCAACTCTCACTCTTTTTCCCATACTAATTTAATAAAACTGTTTTATTCCTCATTCCTTGTTTACAAGTTTAACATTTCTTTATATAACTTATGTTTAGTCTTTCATTCATTAAAATATTAACATTAACATATCTTATAACTATTTCTTTATTTATTTGTTTGCTAATATTAATACTTTAGTACTTAATGTTTATTATTTATTATCTTAATACTTAATAGTTTACTACTATCTTTCTAATTTCTTATAACAGTTATTATTCTTATTCATTATTTGTTTGCTGGAAAGAGAGAGAGAACCATTAAAATCCTTTCTATAACAAATATTTCATTCAAAAATCAAAAATTTAATATATAAATAATAATAATCAAGGCCAGGGGGAAAGGGCTGAGAACTAAAAGGGGAAAGGGTTCACCCTCCACATCTTCCCCCCCCAAGCTCCTTTCCACCTGTCTTGCCATATAGCCTACACACCTACTATATTACCCTAATATGGTTGTCTCTTCTTTTCCTTACAATTTTTATACCATAATATTTATTAACAAATTATTTACATAGATACCCTCTTTTTTTTTCCGAAAAATAATTTTTTTTTCAATTTTCAAATATATATATATATATATATATATACTTTTTTTTTTCAAAAATAATTGTTTTCAATTTTAAATCTTTTAAATCATTAATTACATACATGGCTATCATAAGAATAACATATTTACAAATTTACTTTATAAATCATTTATTTATTTAAATTCTAATTCAGTTATTTAATAATCTTTATATTTAACAAATACAGTAAACATTCAAACATTCAATATTTAGGACTAACAGCTAGCTAACAATTACTTTCTCTCTAATAATTTACGTTATACTAAAAAAATATACCTACAATTTAATTTTTTAATAGTTATTTACAATAGTTATTTACAATAGTTATTTACAATAGTTATTTACAATAGTTATTTGCAATAGTTATTTACAATAGTTATTTACAATAGTTATTTACAATAGTTATTTACAATAGTTATTTACAATAGTTATTTACAATAGTTATTTACAATAGTTATTTACAATAGTTATTTACAATAGTTATTTACAATAGTTATTTACAATAGTTATTTACAATAGTTATTTACAATAGTTATTTACAATACCAGGAATGAGGTTGAAACCTGCAAAGCAGCAAATCACCAGAGGCAGGTATCAGCAGGTCTGGGAACTCACCCAGGCACCTTCCTCCTTCAAGCACAGCCCAGCTTCTGGCCTCAAAATGTAGGCTGCCACCTGGTTGAATTTCCAACCACTCACTCTTTCACACATCATACAATACTACTATTTTTTTTTTTTTTTTTTCCTACAGAACACTACACCAATACTTTATACTACATTACCATCACCACTCCCTAAACACTGTTGCACTTTCTCTATCATTCTAACCCATCTACTTTTAATATCTTCTCTAATACTACTTGTTAATTCTACATCTAAGCTTTTATTCAACACATTTTCTTCTATCTCAAGCAATAACATTCTCACTTCCTCACAAAAATCAATCACATTCATTCTCTCCCTCATTCTTTCATTTATACTTCCTTCACCTCTATCTACTCCCCATTCATCCCTCACACTTTCCATTAAGGTCACAATACTTTGCTCAGTTACACTCCTTTCTCTCTCACATACATTTTCCCTTTCACTCTCAAGAATTGTAAATCCCACACTCTTAATGCCCCCTCCCTGACACAATCTTTCCACTTCTGAGTGAAGAGATTTCCCTTCTTCCCCTTCTCCTCCACCCTCGGAAAATCCCAGAAAAGAAAGGCCCTCAAGGTCTGAGACCCCAAAACCCTCAAATGAGAATTCCCCGGATGGACCAGGCTGGCACCATGAACCACCAAAGTCCCGAACATCCCATTCTAACTCTGCCTCACCCGCGGCTGTTCCAGAGTCCAACTGGGAATCCTTCAGCTCATATACTTCACCTATCTGCCTGGCTTTCTCACCTTTCATTCCCTTTCTTCTCACCTTTTTCTTCCTTTTTGCCCGCTTTGACACAATCAAGAACTCCAGATCTGCATCCATCCATTCATCCTGGATTCCCATCATGTTCTTGGTTTCTAGCGCTTTCTTTTGTTCCATCCTCTCACACATATCATACATTGGGTGACATACGATGTACTCCGGAGGTATTCGCCATTTGCGCAACTGCCGATGATGTGCTCTTACTTCTTCACACTGTCCATTCTCTTGCTCCCTCTCAATCACATACGTTACCCCATTCTCCCATACCTTTTTCACCACAAATGGACCCTCAAACTTTTGCGCCAACTTATACTCATTCCTTCTTCCAGCCTCATGCACCTCTTTCAAAACAAGCTCACCAACACCAAATGACCGAAAATGCACACCAGCCTCTCTCCATCTATCACATGTATTCTCATTTAATCGTATATCCTTTTGCACAAACCTTCCAAATGTAGACACATACCTTCTTGGGGAAGTTTGAATGGCTGAGTGGTATGTCGAATTGTAGCACCAGGCAACTCTTGCCAACTCAGCATCCCACTCAGCCCCTTCCCCAATACATACACGCAGCATTTCACTTATCGTTTTCACCGTTCTCTCAGCCAAACCATTCGAAGCAGACATATACGGAGTTATTCTAACATGCTCTATCCCATTCTCACTCAACATTCTCTCAAAACTAGCACCCCTAAACTCAGGCCCATTATCTGTTAAACACTTACGCGGCCTTCCAAGCATCATTGGTAACATACTCTCTCTCATCACTCTCGCAACATGCTCACTTGTTTTATTCTCTAACGCAGCAACATACACAAACTTACTCTTGTGATCGACCCCTACTAATATTCCAACTTTCCCTCTACTCGTTCTCGGCATACTCACAATATCAACCACCACAAGCTCCCACGGTTCTTTCACTTCAATCTTTCGCACTGGGGGGCGGCTATGCTGGGACTGGTATTTTCGCTTTTGGCAACTCTCACAAGTAGTTGCCACTTCTGCAACAACCAGTCCCAGCCTAGGGTGGAAAACCATTCCTTTCATCAATTCCCATAACTTGTTTTTTCCCACATGCCCATACATCCTATGTGTAATAATCACCAATCCTACCATACCCTCAAATGTCATCACTGGCACACTCTCTGTCTCACCCACCTTATTTACCCTCATATAATATAGCACTCCCATCCATACAGCCAACTTTTTCGCATACCTTTTATACTCTTCCACCTCTTTGACCACTCTCTCACATCTATACCATTATACACATATTCTCTCAACTTGCATATCACCTCATCTCCCTCTTGCATATCTAAAATATCTTCATCTCTCAACACTTCACACTGGTCTTCCACCTCTAACTCAATTGCTCCCACTAACACAGCATCTATACCTGTGCTCGGAAACATTCCCATACTGACCACATGTTCTCCTTCTCTCATTACTGAGCCCTGACCAACATCCACACTCAAGTTCATATTCTCAAGGAAATCAATTCCCAGTAGAAAATCCCAGGGCATTGATTCCCCTTTCAAGACTATGAACTTGTGCTCCCATACCTCTTTACATGCACCTAATCCCACCCTCAACTGCACAGCTTCATGTGACGCGACTGTTCCCCCTCCGATACCACGTATTCTCACACCCACTCTTTCTCGGGATACAGGCACATTCTCTTCATCTAAATCACACAACACTCGCTCATTCACCAGACTGATTTGGGCACCTGTATCCACAAGACCCCTGTAGAGCTCAATAGGACCTTCTGGAACCCTTACAGGAACCACAGAAGGGCTGAGCTCTACCTCATCCACACAGTCACGTATCATCCATGGCCCCTCTAACATACCTACTTCCATACAACCTTCTCCCTCTGACTCTCTCTGTGCAGCTCTAACTTCATCCAAAACCCTTTCCAAATTTTCACCTGGCACTATGCTTTTATACCTCTTCCTTTCACTCACCCAATTGTAATGTACACCACTAATACACTGCAAATGCAAAATCAGGGCTCCTTTCTCCTCGATCCTTTCATCTTTATACACAATGGACAATCACTACCATAATGCACATACACTTCAACACTAAACAATGAGCTGACCACCATGAGGACCTCTTGAAAAGAAAAATACCCGGGCTCCCCATGGCTTTCAGCTCACGTACATAATTGCGGACCTTACAAACACCCATCCTTTCTGGTTTCTTAATCGCTTCATTCATAACCAAGGTCCGCAATTCATTCACACTCCCTGGTATTCTCATTTTTAACCCATCCAATTTCAAATCTTTCAACCCATACCATACACTTTCAAACAAACTGTCGCCACCCCCCCTACTTTCATGCAACTTTACTATTCCCACTGGCAAATACTCAGGGTCGACCACCTCTTTCTCACACCTTTCATTCACCCCAGGTATTCTTGACATCAGGTCAGCCATACAATTCCTCTCCCCTGGCACATACTCAATCTTATAATCAAACTCACTCAACTCAAGCAAAGTTCTAGCAATTCTTCCATCCACAACTTTCATTCTCTCCATATATACCAAGGGCTGATGATCAGTCTTTAAAATAAATTTCATTCCATACAAAAATGACTTGAAAGCTTTCACACAAAACCTCATTGCCGCAAGTTCTCTCTCAATTGTACTGTACTTTCGCTCTGCCTTACTGAATGCTTTAGATACATACCCAATTACTCTCCTTCCTTCCTGTCCTTCCTCTCCCTGCAACTGGCACAAGCACCCACCCATACAAAATCCACTCGCATCTGTATACAATTCTAGCAAACTCGCTCCTTCACTCAGGTCCGGATAAGCCAACTCCACATCTTTCGCTGCTTCCACTCTCAATTGCTCAAATGCTTCATTCATCTTCTCCGTCCACACCAACTGAGTACTACCTTTCATTCCAGTCACTTCGGTCAGGGGTTTCGAAATCCCAGAGCAGCCCGCTATAAATTTCCTCTGAAACTCTACAAGTCCCAGAAAAGATTTAAGTTCACGAACTGTCCGAGGTTTCGGGAACTCCCTGACTTTTTCCATATACTCCCCACTCTTTTCGTATACCACTCGCGAAACTCACCTTGTGCCCCAGAAATGCCACACTTTCCCTGAACCACTCACACTTACTTGGTTTCACTCGTAGTCCGACTTCATCCAACACTTGCAGTACCTCTCTCATTATCTTCAGGTGCTCCTCAAATGTCTCTGTCATAATCAAAATGTCATCTATAAAACATATGACATTTTCCCTTGCAAACTTACCAAGAACACGATTCATTGCTCTCTGAAATGCAGCAGGTGCAGCTGTAAGTCCGAACGAGAGAGCACGGAACATATAATGATTCCTGGCTGTGGAGAAAGCAGTTATGGGACGACTCTGGCTCAACCGGCATCTGGTAATATCCCCTCAATAGGTCCAATTTACTAAACACCCTCTTTCCATGCAAAGAGTATACACTTTCATTTATCAAGCACATCGGAAACCTGTCTTTCACTGTCCTTTCGTTCACCATTCGATAGTCCACACACAAGCGAATCCTTCCATCAGGTTTCCGCACAGGCACTATTCTACTATTCCACGGACTTGTGCTCTGTTCAATCACTCCCATTCTCTCTAATTCCTCACACTGCTCTTCTATCTCATTCATTACTGGTGGGGAGAACCGTCTTGGCCTTTGGTAGATCGGAGTCTCATCCGTTAACTGGATCCTGAAGGGAGGTAGTTTTGTTAAACGGAGGTCATCATCTCCTCGGGCCAATACGCTCCTTTTCTCCCCTGCCAACTGCCACACCTGCATTCGCTCACTCTCACTCAACTGTTCGCCAACAATCACCTCCTTTCTGATTTGTTCAGTCGTCCATTCCTCCCCACATTCTTGCCCTCGTTCATCCGTTTGTATTCCATTTTCTCCCTCCTCACATACTTCCTCAATCACTGTATATGCTCTCCCTATCACATCCCCCTCATTTATTCTCTTTCGCCATGCACCCCCATCTTCCCTAGCTTGCACACAAATCCATGGGTTACTCTCATCAATTATACCATCATACACATGCCCAACTCTTTTCACTTTATAGGATGCATCCATACCATTCACAAAAATCATGCTTCCCTGCCTTTTTCTTCTATTATCACTCACTGGCCACTCAACATGCACCAATGCTGGGGTTCCCTTTTCCAGATTTACACTCTCAGATGCTCTCACCTCATACCCTTTTATTACCCTCATCCAATCCGATTCACTTCTCCCCACATAGAATTCACACTTACCCAACTCATTTTTCCACTCAATCATACGTCTAGCAGGATGGATCACCAATCGATTCTTTTTCAAAAACTCATACCCCAGAATCATGTCATACTTTTCACTCTCCTTATCAACCACATAAAGCACACATTCTTCCATTTCACACCCCATCACTTTCACTTTAATCTGCACCTCTCCCAACACTCGTACTGGGATGTTCCCAACCCCTTTAATTTCCCCAGTTACTCCCCAATTCACTCTTCCTAATTCATTCTCTTTACACAAACATCCAATTCCTTGCTTACTTATTAAATTAGGTGAACATCCTGTATCCACTAATGCCCTCCATACACTCCCTCCCCATTCAACAGGAATAACCATACACTCTGCCTTTTTCTCACTCGCTCTCACTTCCTTATTCACTTGACACCATCCTGCTAATGCCTCAAATACACATTCATCATTCAGAGAAGCAGGGACCCCAACCCCAATGAGAGGCCCCTGCCCTATGCGTTTCCCGTACTGGGACCAGCCTCGCCATTTCCAGTGACAGCACCCCCTTGAGGGCCCTGCCTCTGAGGTTGAGGAGCTGGCATGGCTGACACTGGCCGATTTCCTGCATGAGAGACAGGACTCCCTCCCGCCGGTGCCGGAGCACCCTGCTGTTGGGCTTGACAGAACCGGGCAATATGCCCAAAGTTCCCACATGCCCTACATTCATACCCAGGTGTTCTGCATTCATACGCCATGTGTCCCATCTGCCCACATGCAAAACACGCACCCACTCTTCTTCTACAGGTCTCTATACTATGTCCCCCTCTACCGCAATATGCACACCCTCTCACATTCCCCATATTCCCTCCATTCACTGGCCCTCTTTGCTCATTCATTGTTGACTGGCCTTGAAGCCCTTGCCTTCTATACGTTTGCCCCAGCATCGGACCATTCATTCTGGGACCCGATGTGGGAGGAGGCCCTGGTTGTTGCATGGCCGACCCTCCATACACCCTTGTGAATTCGTTCACAAAGTTAGCCAGCATTTCCATTGGGTTTTGGGCCATGGATGCTTGGCTAACTGGAGGGTGACCTGGCCTAGTATTTCTTAATGCGTCCGCATAACTAGGAAACACAGGTACTTGTTCCTCCCTCATCGCTGTCCCCATTCGCACATCTGCTTCCCTATTACGCCCAATCACACTCTCATACACTCGGTCCTCTAACAATTCCAAGATTTCATGCCACTTCAAACGTGTCCCTCTCACTCTTACACACTCTTTCCTCTTAACATTCAAAAACTCTCTCACACTCTCAGGTACTGTCTCAATCAACTTTCTTACCAACCTTTTATTCTCATCTATCCCATCATCTCCAAATTTCTTTCTCGCCAAAGTTTCAAGTCTATATGCATACAAATCAATACTCTCCCCCTTCTGCATCCTTGCTCTCTCAAAATCATCCTTCTTTCGATATTTCACACCCCCTCTTATTCTTAACACTTGCTCCACCAATCTCTCCCTTAACACCTCATACTTCACAGGCACTCCTGAATTTACAACAACATTGTAAAACTCTAGCAACCTACCTTCCAAACAGTCACCCATCTCTTTCACCCAATACTCAGGAGCGTCTGGATACTTGCTCTTACAATAACGTTCATACTCTTTCAAAAACTCTTGTACATCTCTCCCACTATAAACATTAAATTTTGCAACCTTCGGAATCTCCCTAATTAAGATTCCCTTATGCACTCTTACACCCTCACTCGTATCACTCTCAGTTTCAGTCTCACTCTCACTCTCATACATACTGTCCTCAATGCTGGAATAGAGGGAGTCATCTGCACTAACGCAGCGTTGAACCTTCCGAGAAGCCCTCTTACCAGATGCCCTCCGAGCCCCCTTCATTCCCGCCTTGCCCCTCTTAGCCTGCCCTTCCATCCTCTTACCTTTCTCCCTCTGATCCTCACCCTCAAGCTTCTTCTTACCCTCCTTAGGGGTGGAATGCACCATCACCTTGTAAGGTCTTTCTTCTTTCCCCTCACTCACGCTTTCACTCCCTTCTCCTTCCAGGCCCCCTACTGCTACATCCTTTAGATGTGCCCCTTTCTTACTACCAACACCCTTACTATTTTCCCCTTCAAAACCCCCCTTCCCTTCCTTTTTCACTTTCCCATCAAGCTTGCCCTCCAACTCACTCATTCTCTTAACCATTGCCTTTAACCCATCATCCATCTCTTTCTTACTCTCAATCATTCTTTCTTCCATCTCTTGACGACAAACTACTAATTCTTTACTCTGTTCCTCTAATCTACTCTGCAATTTCCCCAAAACATTCTCTAATTCTGCCTTCTGTAACTCTAACTGATGGTTCCTAGCCTTTTCTACCTCTAATGCCTCCTCTATCTCCCTCAACCTCCTTTCTAACTCCTCCTTGGTAGGCATCTCTAAAGATGCTACCCTACTTCACTTCTACTCTATTACTACTACACCCAACCTACAACTACTCTTTCACTCTTCTTCTATACAACCCAACCAGGAAACAACCCACTTTTCTGAGTGGAAGTCCCTGTTCGGGCGCCACTTATTTTATGTGGTGGGATTCGGATTAACCTAACGGCACCACGAATAAGAATTTTTCTTTTGTTTAAGACCCCCACGAAACCAGGCTGCTTACCTTGAAGGGTTGTTGGATCCAGGCTCGCTGCCCAGACCCCCGATTCCACGACTGCTGGCTCCTGCCACCAACAGTCTCTCACTTGCCAGAATAGCTTCCTTCTATTAGTGGTTCCCTATCTCCGGCATCCCCTTCCTAACAGAACTTAAAGTTCCCTTGGTCCAATAACGGTCTTCAGCCTCAGACAAATCCAGCCTGACTTTAGTTTCCTCTGTTATGTTCTTTATTTTCTCTTGTCAAATTACCCTCTTAAACTATATTTTTTATTATTTATATTTCCACACATGCGCCAATTGGTTCCGCCCACTTCTCAAAACTCGAGTTTTGACACACACGCCAACACTTTTAAACCTCAGAAGCGTCTCTTTTACTAAATTTGTTTATTCTTCTTTTCATTTGTTTGTTTGTTTGTTAATACTTAACAACTCAGTACTTTATTATTCATTTACTAACAGGGTTTTACAAGCAACTGTCCAACTCTCACTCTTTTTCCCATACTAATTTAATAAAACTGTTTTATTCCTCATTCCTTGTTTACAAGTTTAACATTTCTTTATATAACTTATTGTTTAGTCTTTTCATTCATTAAAATATTAACATTAACATATCTTATAACTATTTCTTTATTTATTTGTTTGCTAATATTAATACTTTAGTACTTAATGTTTATTATCTTAATACTTAATAGTTTACTACTATCTTTCTAATTTCTTATAACAGTTATTATTCTTATTCATTATTTGTTTGCTGGAAAGAGAGAGAGAACCATTAAAATCCTTTCTATAACAAATATTTCATTCAAAAATCAAAGAAATTTAATATATAAATAATAATAATCAAGGCCAGGGGGAAAGGGCTGAGAACTAAAAGGGGAAAGGGTTCACCCTCCACAACGTCCTCAAGGAGAAGATCAGCGAAGGAGGCTACAGCAGCAAACAAGTGCTGAACTTCGACGAGACTGGCCTCTATTGGAAGAAGATGTCTTCCAAAACTTTTATTGCCCAGGAGGAGAAGATAGCTTCCGGATTTAAGGCAGCAAAAGACCGCCTCACTTTGGGTCTTGGAGGCAACGCTAAAGGGGACCTGAAGTTTAAGCCTCTCCTCATCTACCACTCGGAGAACCCCAGGGCACTCAAGGGCTACATCAAGGAACGGCTGCCTGTCGTGTGGAAGTCCAACTCCAAGGCGTGGTTGACTTCGTCCTTGTGCCAGTCATACCTAGCAGCCTACCTCTCTCCCATGCTGACTAGGTACGCATCGGCCAACAACTTTGCAAACCGCTTCCTCCTCCTCGTCGACAACGCCCCCAGCCACCCTGCAGCCATGGAGGATTGGGCAGACAACATCGAGGTGATGTTTCTGCCCCCCCCAACACGACGTCTCTCATTCAGCCGATGGATCAGGGAGTCATCGCAACATTTAAGGCCTACTATCTCCGCCATACGATGGAACAACTTGTACGATCGATCGATGACGACGATGCCACCACCATCAAGGATTATTGGAAGTGGTACAACATCAAGATGGCCATCGACAACATCGATGCATCGTGGAAGGAGGTGCAGCCAAGCACTATGAACGGTGTGTGGCGGAAGATATGGCCTGTATGCGTGAATGACTTCACTGGTTTCCCTGCCATCGAAGAAGTGCGCCGTGACATCGTAAGGCTGAATCACCAAGTAGGATTCGACGAGGTCGACGAGAAGGATGTCGAAGATCTTCTCGCCAGTCATGCTGAGGAGCTGGACATGGAAGCCTTACAGGCTCTGGAACAAAACCGGGCCTACGTTGAGTCCAGCCTAGATGAGGAGGACGATGAGGACCCAGTCAGAATGCTTGATCTCAAAACCTTGAGAGAGATTCTGACTGGATTCGACACGTACATCGAGTTGGTGAAGGACAAGGACCCTAACTACGAACGTAGTGCTGCTGCTGTCAATCATATTGAAAAGGGTCTGAGCGTTTATCGGGAGATCTACCTGCAGAAAAGGAGGAACGCCAAGCAAACTACGATCTCCCGATTTTTCAAGCCTGCAACAGCTGCCGAGGCAGGAGAGACAAGTGCGTCGTCAGCAAGTGCAGCAACAACTCCTGCACGTCGGCAGCAGGCTAGATCTCCAACTCCAACATCTTCGGGGATGGATTCTCCTGCAACTTCAGAAACTTCTCCATCTCCGAGGGACTCTCCCGAAGTCATCGATCTTCCTGCATCGCCCATCGATCCTCCTCCATCGCTGACCGATGCGGGAGCTGGCCCTCCTCCCCCATCACCACCACCCGGTGGCGATGAGTAGGCATCGTTACCTCGGACTGATGCATCGTTGACGACTTGGACCGGATTTGAATACGATTAGGTGAGTGTTCATGTATAAATTGTCTTTTATTAATCACAATTTCTTACTTTCAGACACTTTTTGTACATAACAGTAAAATATATAGCAAAATAATAGTGGAATCTGCAAATTTTGGGGGTCTTCCAGAATGTTTGGGAATGTATCCCTATTTTTCCCATAAGGCCTTCAGTTCGATATACGATCGTTCGATATACGATGGGGTTTTTAGGGACGCATCCCAATCGTATAACGGGGGACACCTGTACTTATAAAAAAATGACAGTTTTATCTACCATAATCATGGGTTATTTGTCAGACATGCAACGTGTTTTCATCGCAGAAGAGATGATCAAACATGGCTCGGTAGTTGCCACCCAACGGTCTTTCAGACGACAATATGGTCAGCAAAGGACCATAGATCCTAAAATGATTTGCAGGATTTTCGCAAAATGGAAACATCACGGCTCAATCAAGAACATGCATAAAGGCAACTCTGGGCGCAGCAAAGGTGTGCGAACCGCTGAAAACATTGATTCAGTCGCAAATCAGCTTGAAACGGACAACAAGAAATCTGTGAGACGACTATCAGCTGTGACAGGAATCAAACGGGAGAGCATTCGGAAAATAATCACGTTGGATTTGAGAATGAAGTCATTCAAAATTGTGTTTGCAACAGCTTAGCGAACAAGACTACCAGTGTCATTTGATGTTTTGTGAATGCATTGAAACAATAATTGAACAAAACCAGATAAGATTAAGTGACATAATATTCAGTGATGAATGCCACATCTATCTCAATGGGTTCATCAACAGACAGAATTACTGGTGTTGGTCACAAAACAAGCCAAATATACACTTGGAGAAACCTCTGCATTCACCAAAAGTTACTGTCTGGTGTGGTTTGAGTAGCAGCAAGGTTTATGGTCCTTACTTTTTTGAGGACCCAGAGACAAGGAGACCGCTTTCAGTAACTTCAGAAAGATATGTAGATTGTAGAAATGCTGAACACTGTTTTTGAACAAGAAAACTGCAGTAACAAGTGGTTTCAGCAAGACGGAGCAACAGCACACACAACTAGGCAATCACTGGAATGTTTAACAAGATTTTTTGAACAAAGATTCATTTCTCATCGCTCGCAGTTTCCCTGGCCCACAAGATCTCCCGATCTATCACCTATGGACTTTTTTCTCTGGGGATTTGTCAAGGACAAAGTATCCAGGCAAGAGCCATCCTCTATCGAAGAATTAAAGCAAGTGGTGGTAGAGAGTGTACAGTCCATTGAATGCAGCATTTTGGAAAATGTAATAAATAACTTCCTTTCCCATTGTGTGAAATGTAAGAATGTCCAGGGACGTCACTTTGAACACGTAGAATAAATTAAAACTTTAAAATGTTCTCTTTCGAATGCTTTTTATTTCATTTGTGAAGCTGCAATAATGACTGAGTAATAAGCGATTAAAAACAGGGACAATTTTTGTCGTCACACGGTACAATTTCCATGCGTGATTATTTTGGTTTGGTTTAATTTTTAAGTGCTGGCATAGTTCTGTCTATGCTGGATTCTAATATTGCTGGTATAGTACCGATAATTAAGTCCATATTTTCATATATATAGGCCTAGGGCCTCGCAATTTCTAGATTTGCCTAGGGCCTCGCAATTTCTAGATTTGCCTAGGGCCTCGCAACTTCTAGATCTGGCCCTGTATATATATATGTTTATTTTTTATTTGGGTAAATCTCATTAGCCACACAGATTGATGGGATGTAGGGAGGCAGCATCTTGGGTTAGGGGATACTCTGTTTTTATAACACCCCCCACCCTCCCCATTTAGAGAGATTTCATTGTTGAGTGGTGACCCCCATAGCACTGATATATATGAAAGGCTCATTATGTTCACTTGCCTCATAAACACCTTTAAATGGGAGACCCTGAATGGGTGTACATTCAAATACTCGATACACTCTTTTCAGTCCTACCTCCTACTTTCATCTTAATTGTAGAGCTTGTATTATATTATTCAGATTGTAGCTATGTAGATATATGGCTATATAGCTGTATAGATAACACTGCCCAACACCAATTTTGCTGATTTAATTCTAACACCTATTTTTAGGTAACTTTGGTGTGCTGATTTAAAAAATCACCTTAGTTTTTGCCTATCATGTCAGGTTTTTGAGCAATCAAATACGGGTATTTTGGAGATATCGCATTTTGGCAGTGTTATACCCAATTTTTACATACTCAGAATCAGCATGGAAAAGTAAACAATTGTGCAGGGAGTGAACTTTAATATACAATAGTAATATTGACACATAAAGTGATTAAAAGTGTTTAAATAAGCAAAAAATGAATCCATATTAAAGCGAGACTGGGACCAGTTTTCTTAACATTGTCTTTTTCTTGTTTTCTTACTTTTCAGTACTGATAAATTTTCTCTTATAGGACTTCCTAGAATGAGAGATGTCAAGACAATCTCTTTGCAGGCTCCAGCAGTAGTCAGCCATCATATGGGTATTAGTGTGGACCAAAAAAATGAAGGTTTAAAAATCTTTGTTCCACATGAGTAATGTTATTCCTTTTGCTTACCTTAATCAAATTACAAAATTTGAAACCTCTACGTCAAGTTTTAGGGGTCCTGAGAAAATTGCACTTTTCCTTTTAATGCTGAAAAAATTAGTTTTTCTTCAGTTTCATAAGTTCTGCTTTATTTTTTATTGGAAATTCTTTACAATTCTTGAAAACTGTTTTGAGCAGGTATTGTTTGTCCTCTTCTTTAGTTGTCACTGCTTGATTAAATTTTTCAATCAACGCAACACCCCGCTCAGCTGTGTCATTTGTCACTCTAAGGGCACGAACTCTAGCACAGCCTCTTTGGTACTCAGGATCTATTCCCCATGTTGATGCAGAATTTTCAGTGAAGAGAGAATTTAGATGTAGAGCATCAAAAAGAGATTTAGTCCTTGAAGTAACAAAATCAGAAATCCTTTTTTCTTTAAAAGAAGCTAGGGTTACCTTTGCTTCTAAACGTTTCAGTCCCTTATTTCTTAGAGGCATTTTGATATTATTTCACATTTGCTCCTTTTCTTCAAGGGATATGCTTTTTTCAAAGAAGCTTAATCCAACAAATGTTTCTGAGAGGTACCACAGATGTCGTTTAATGGCATTTTGGGTTGCTTGATAACACTTGATATCAAAGAATTTTCCTCCATTATTGAAAGATCTTGCAAAAATTTAAGATCAACATTTGGGGCTTCCTCTGGTTGAGAAGCTTTTGCCCAAGATTTTGCGTATACCAATGCAACAAATAAACAAATTTCTGTTATTGCATCAAGTTCTTTTTTAGTCATCTTAAATTGATTTTGGAGAAGAAAAAGCTTAAATGCATAAATTCCTTTTGCCATCCATCTTGCATGATGGTACGCTCCAGGTCTTTTCAAGGGAGTATTAGAAATGCTTTCTTCTCCAAAAAACAAGAGAACAAGTTGAAAAAATTCTTTATAATCATTTCTTGGCTGTTTAGAGTTTAGTGCCTCCTTCATGATTAAGACTGTTTGATTTTTTAAATCTTGAACTCTCTCAATTATTCTGCAGCTTTGGGAATCAACAGCAGTTATGATTTGAGAATGATCCATAAAATCCCATTGAGTTTTGAATCTTTTGAAGATTGGAATATCAGGTTCAGAGGAATGGCCCATAGAAGTCCGGAAGACTTGAGATAGGACAATCTCATAAATATGGTGTCTGCAGGCTAAATATAAAAGCTCTTTTCCAAGTTCTTGTTCAATTTTAGTGCAAGCTCCAGCATGGATTCCAGTATTGGATGCTGTTGTGTCAAATGACAGCCCAATAATTCTCTGGGTCATATCATGTTCTTGCAGGAGAAAAATACAAACACGAGCCATCTCCGTACCCGTGCCAGCAGTGACTTTAGGAATTCTCAGCAATTTCTCTTCACCATTCCCACTGACTAACACTGCAATCCTTTCCGTTCTTCCTTCGCCTGCAAGAAAAAGTTAAAATATATAATTTATATATAATTTATATACCGTATATTTATTTTTAATATTTTATTTTATATATATTATATTATATATTTAATATTTTATTTTATATTTAATATATTTATATATACAGTACATATATATTATAATTTATATATATATAATATATAATTTTAAATTGAACTTGACTTATTTTAAATTAAACTTGACTTATTTTAAATTAAACTTGACTTATATTTTAAATTAAACTTGACTTATATTTTAATTTGAACTTGACTTATATTTTAATTTGAACTTGACTTATATTTTAATTTGAACTTGACTTATATTTTAATTTGAACTTGACTTATATTTTAATTTGAACTTGACTTATATTTTAATTTGAACTTGACTTATATTTTAATTTGAACTTGACTTATATTTTAATTTGAACTTGACTTATATTTTAATTTGAACTTGACTTATATTTTAATTTGAACTTGACTTATATTTTAATTTGAACTTGACTTATATTTTAATTTGAACTTGACTTATATTTTAATTTGAACTTGACTTATATTTTAATTTGAACTTGACTTATATTTTAATTTGAACTTGACTTATATTTTAATTTGAACTTGACTTATATTTTAATTTGAACTTGACTTATATTTTAATTTGAACTTGACTTATATTTTAATTTGAACTTGACTTATATTTTAATTTGAACTTGACTTATATTTTAATTTGAACTTGACTTATATTTTAATTTGAACTTGACTTATATTTTAATTTGAACTTGACTTATATTTTAATTTGAACTTGACTTATATTTTAATTTGAACTTGACTTATATTTTAATTTGAACTTGACTTATATTTTAATTTGAACTTGACTTATATTTTAATTTGAACTTGACTTATATTTTAATTTGAACTTGACTTATATTTTAATTTGAACTTGACTTATATTTTAATTTGAACTTGACTTATATTTTAATTTGAACTTGACTTATATTTTAATTTGAACTTGACTTATTTTTTAATTTGAACTTGACTTATTTTTTAATTTGAACTTGACTTATATTTTAATTTGAACTTGACTTATATTTTAATTTGAACTTGACTTATATTTTAATTTGAACTTGACTTATATTTTAATTTGAACTTGACTTATATTTTAATTTGAAGGTAAAATGGTGTAGATTGTGAAAACTAGCTTCAGACAGTGAAATTTAGCTATCAAAATGTTTAATTAAAACCAACCAGATAATAACATATTGCCTAGGTGTGAAAACCAGACCCACAACTAAGTTTTTCACCTGAGAGATAAAATATAAATATGCTAAATTAATCAGACAAAAAAACTAACCGGATATCTCTGGGAGCATTTTTCCATCCCAATGAAGAACTAAAGGCTCTCCAGGACAAAATGCTTGCTCTTGATATTCTGTTGCTATTTCTTTGCGTAACTTTTGATGAGTTCGAAGCATAGTAGATTTTGACACTGTAATGTTTTCCAAATTATGGCCCAAAGACTGAGCAACAACAGCATAAGACATAGCTGCATCTCGATTGGAAAGATTCATTCTATCATAGGCTGCTACAACATTTTTGTCAATAGGCTTTGACTTTTTAGGAGCCAACATTTTCTTTTTAAATTGCTCTTCAGAGGGACCTTGAAAATTCATTTCAAGGTTGTCGTCATTAGTTGATGATGACGATGTGAAATCATCTCTATTGGCAGGCAAGAATGATCTTTTAGATTGCTTCTGCTCTTTGAGGGCTCTTTCACACTCTAATTCTTCACGATGAAGCCTTCTTTTCTCTCTTTTTGCAAGAATTTGGTCTACTGTACCCATGCTACTTTGTGTAGGATCTTCTTGCTGGCTTAAGTAGAAAAGCTTGTCTTCTTCATTTGACATCATCAAAAGGGCATTAGAGTGACCAATATCAAGAATTTCAGCCTTAATGTCATCTTTAAACATAGCTTCTTCAATACGGCATTTTTCCTCGGGCCTTTTTCTGTTTTTCATCAATTTATCATAACAGCTTATTAAAGAGTCAATCTTTCGGATGGCACTGTCTCAAAAGCATTGTGGGAATCCTGGCTTTCTCCCAGTAGGTCATCACTTCATCTAAGCAAAGATTAATGGATCTTCTTCGTCCCAATTTTTCCTCTCTTTGATGGAAGAAATATTTTTGCAAAACTTGTAGTTTTGTAGGTAAGCGGCAACAAAGTATATCTTTATATAAATGGCCAATGAGCCAAACTTTAGTTTTAGAACGAGTAGCCATTTTTAGTTTAGAAAATTAAATTTCTGAAATAGTAAAATAAACCAGTTAAATTAGGAGATAAAAAGGATAACTAAAAGGTTCAAGCCAATTAGGCAAAGCCTTTAATTTAGAGTTGACCAATTAAGGATAATATGTTTTATCCAAAATTTTTGTTTTCCTTATTAATAATTTTCTCTGAAATAATGATCTAAGATTGTTTTTGTACTCTATTAACACCAAAAATTTCTTAAATAAGAAGAAATTTTTTCATAAGTTGCAACTCAAGAGTTGAGTTGATCATTGATGTTCTAAGCGCGCCTATTCATTGGAAAATTTTTATAAGTCATTAAATCTCGGGACCCCTAAATATTCTCATATTTGACCAAAATTTTGCTGACATGTCTATCTGGTCCAAAGGAACAAGGGCATTAATGTGGAACAAGGATTTCTTCAACTTTATAATTTACCCCCCATTTTGGTCCACACTAATGGGTATCCCATCTTCCTTGGTATCATTCTTCCATCACTTTGATATCTTGGTGGAACCTTTCACCTTGCTCTTCACTAACATCACCAAGATTTTCTGGAAATTTATCCAGATGACTGTTGAGATAGTGAACTTTAATGCTCATGTTGCAACCCAACTGCTGAAAGTTTACAAGTAACGTCACTAGTGGAACCGGCTGCTCTCACTCTGCCAATGGGAAATCTCTCTCAGATCATGACATCACGCTCACACCTGGGGAAATCACAGATACCAAAGATTTTAATATGTTGTACATGACCTTTAGATTTAATGCACAGATTTGCGTATTCCACAGATAAAATTTTAACAGCAAAGCAGCTGTTAACAGGTCTCAAAAATCATCAATTTTGATAAGCGCCCTTCATGGATCACCCAAAATAGGCATATTGCATTGCATGAAAACCTGATGTGATGGACAAAATCTAAGGTGATTTTTGAAATCAGCAGTGGTATTGATGAATGATCCACAAGATCCAAAGTTTTGAAGTTAATGTACAGTAGGGTGGATCACTTTTCACTTTTTTTTAAAAATTATAGCTGGTCAAAGTTTTTCCCATGATTTGGTTCAGTAGAAGTACATTGACACCATTTTTACCAAAATCGATCAATATTTAGGTGTCGCGCATTGACCTTGAAAATTTCAATTTTGGAAATTTGGCCAAATTGACAATTTTTTACTGAATAAAGATAAGTCATCAAATGACCATATTTTCTGAATCCTTTCAGTGAAAGAAATCCTCTCAGATACTTACCAATTACCAAGTTGATAGGACAAGTGGTTTAGAAGTTATACTCACCTTGAGATAGCATTAAAATTTAAAATACCGTATTTGTCCCCGTACCTCCATATGCTCTCTGCCATTGTCTGCTTTTTAGGATAAGATAAAACGAATAAGGAAAGATCAAATGTATTTTGTATTAAAACGGTTTACCAATATCACTAAAGGCACTTACTCCGGTGCCCCTAACTAGGTTCAAAAACTGTATGAATCGTGGTTAGAACACACGTCATCTTAAGGCGTGCGCCATGTACTCTCTGCTAACTCCCTTTCCCTCTGCGCTACGTCATCTTGGCAAGTGACGGCTTTTTTCCACGAGCTGAAGAAGACCCTGCAGCTGTGACTCGTCTTTTGTGACAGTGTTCGCGTAATCTTCTAGCAGTTTTATCCCTCTCTGCCACGTCATTGGTAACTTTCAGATGCGAGATGACATTCTTCAGATCACAGTAGTTCTTATCTTGATCCCACTTATTCACCTGCAGAGTGAGCCATGTAGACGCGCACACCTGCTGGCCTGTGAACACGAACCACGATGACTCATCGATCAGGTCTGGAAGGCGCGTCGTGTCATCAACCGAGACGTTGTCATACGTGAAGTCCTCAGGCACAGCGAGGCGGCACAGCTTCTTTGCCATCTCGTGCTTCACAGTGTCTTCCACTTTGTCACTGCAGAGGGCGAAAATGACAGTCTGAGGCCTCAGATACCACAAGTTTCGCCTGATCACTGC
The DNA here is from genome assembly GCA_023014485.1 of Bathynomus jamesi. NCBI lineage: Eukaryota > Metazoa > Arthropoda > Malacostraca > Isopoda > Cirolanidae > Bathynomus > Bathynomus jamesi. The sequence continues at coordinate 801,047 of JAJOZX010001447.1, read as the reverse complement.
CAGTAAAGCCTCTGCAATCTCGCGATCCACAGCCCTGTACTGCAGAAGACACTGGTACAACACAAGGTCACTCAGCGGGGCATCAGCTGCGACAGGAGCCGCCAGCCAGGCAGGTGCGTAGAGGAGTGCAGTAAATAGTACCACTCTCTGAAGTTTCTGTACCAGCTCGTCGTCGAACTCCAGCTGACCGCTGAACATCAGGAGCTTCGTGTAGTAGATGATCTGAAACAAATACGCACTGTGATATATAAATACTGATACCACTCCATATAAGTTTGTTTAATGGTAAATTATCTTATTTTTTTCTGGTAGGGACTTCAAATGGCTCTGCACAAGGCAATACAATATTTAACTTCTAATTCAAAATACCAACCTTGGCCATCCACCTCGCATGATGGTAGGCTCCTGGGTGCATGAAGTGTGTGCCACGACGTGGCTGGGCCCCGAGTACCAGGAGTGTAATCTCTGCCACTTCTCGGTAGTCTTCTCTGACAAGACCAGAAGCAGTGCCGAGGAACTTGACTGCCTCATCTCGGAGCTCCATCAGCCATGTCACCTCCGCCAAATGCTCGATCTCCAGCTCGCGAGAAGTCGAGAGCCTGGTGGTGCTCCAATGATCAAAGAGTGTCTTGAAACGTATATCATACATGCCAATCCATTATTGTCCATTGGAATATGTCAATCCACTGTCGTCACTGGAACGTAGTTGATCTGTAAAAAGCAAACTGATTAGTAAAAATATTGGTCATAGACATAGCGTGTGTGTGTAATTGGGATTTTAGGATGCGCCCGCTACTGATGCTATGATTATGTCCATAATGGGGGACAAATACAGTATTTTAAATTTTAATGTTATTTCTAGGCGAGTGTAACTTCTAAACCACTTGTCCAATCAACTTGGTAAGTATCTGAGAGGATTTCTTTCACTGAGAGGATTCAGAAAATATGGTCATTTGATGATTTATCTTTATTCAGTAAAAAATTGTCAATTTGGCCAAATTTCCAAAATTAAAATTTTCAAGGTCGATGCGTGACCCATAAATATTGATTGATTTTGATAAAAATGGTGTCAGTGTACTTCCACTGAACCAAATCATGGGAAAAACTTTGACCAGCTATAATTTTTAAAAAAAAGTGAAAAGTGATCCACCCTAATGTCCAGCTAGTAGATGTGTGACAATCTGCATTTAGCAGAGATCAATTGGATCTTAATTTTGCATGTAACTGTATTTATAGTTTGTTTATAGGGTCATTCCAGCTCAACTGGTACAGATTTCAGAAAGTTGGTCGGGTGACCATCTCCGATTTTCTTCAAATTTTCAGGGTTGATTCATACACCATTCAATAGCTTAAATCTAAAATTTTAGCTTCCTCAGTCAAAAATGTTTAATTTTATGGTCGCTTAAATGGCCCCCACTTTCGACAAAAAATGCCCATGTTGGGCTTGATCGGCCAATGCCTTCATTTTGAGAGGCCTTGAAAAGTGTCTTCTAATAGGAGTAGAAGCTTCAAATTTGTCATGTCAATACAACTTCTGGTGGGCTTTTCAATTTTGCAAGCTAAAAGGCTGTGGAACAAATAGTTTCTGAGTTACAAGGGCTTAAACATGGCTCCATTTTGAAGCTTGCATCAATTCCTCCCACTTTTACGACTCTACCATTTTCAAAAGTTTTAGTTCTACATCAATCACAGCTGTTTTAATACTCCTAATAGTCTCTCTGGGTTGTAAATTTATGAGTGAAATAAAAAAAATAACCAAAAAAGGATTTATTTTTATTTTTAAAAATTTCCAAAAGTTGATATTTTCACAAAATTTGCAAAATTAACATCAACTTTGGGGCTTAATATAAAGGTGTCCGAAATTAGTCAGGGAGTTGATACTTCTAGTAAAGAAAGATACATGTGTGTACAAAAACATATATTAAGGAATAGATCTCAACTCAACTCCTTCATATAGTTTTGGCTATTCAAAGAAAAGTACTTTTTGTGAAAAATTTTGAAATGTTTAAATTTCTTTTTACAATATTGAATTGTAATTTTACTTCCATTTTATTACTTGGTAAGTTAATTCACAAATGTTAAATTATCTAAATAAGTTTTACTCATAAAAAAGACATAATATATACCTAGATTATTACTACATTTGCAGTTAACACAACAGATGGACCAGCTTGTAGGCTCAATACTTGGATCTACCTAAGTAAATCATGTAGAACCGTGTTCTACTGCTCTTTAAGCACTTCCTAGTAATTTAAATTACCAGTATGCAGTTAGTACAGATAAACTAACAGTAACCACCATTTTCAGTACAAAACCTTAAATTTAAGTAGCTTTGTTGTATTACTTCCCTTAATACAAGTGTACAGTACTTAGCTATATACAATAATGAATTCCTGAGTTTTTAAGCATGTGAATTATTGGCTATAAGTTCATATTCTTTTTTTAATATGTGTTGTTTTATGTAAATTCGTATGTAAACTTATATATAGCTAATAACTCTTATGTTTAGACACTGACTCAGGAATTTATTATTGTACTCAGGCTTTAAGTCTGATTGTCTTCAACACTCCATGGCCTCACAGCCATAAATTGGCAATTTATTATTCAGCTTGATACAGGTCTGTAGTTACTTGTTCTGCAAAACATGTCCTGGTTTAAATGAATTACGGGATTGTCTTCTTACCATTTTTGAAAACAATGATTATGACATGGATGATGAGGTTTCCTTTAAGCAGTGGCTTCATACAGACTATACCCAACTGGTCACAATGACAAAAAGTGTTTCGAATGTAGTAGAAGACATATGTGAAAGTGCAAAAAAGTTGAAAGTACACCATTTCATAGCAAAAGCCCAATCAAAATATTTGTCTGACTGTAAAGAAAACCTCGATGATTCTACAGCATTAGTGCTTGTTGACTTCTCTGAAAACTATAGTTTTATAATTCAGGATGCCGTACAAGGGCATCACTGGGACAATACCCAGGCTACCTTGCATCTGGTAGTCTGCTATCAAAAAGTTGATGGTGAACTAAAAGTTACAAATTTTTGTGTAATATCAGATTCACTTACACACAACACAACTGCAGTTCATTCTTTTTTATGTGAAGCCTTGAAATTACTTAAAAGTCAGAATCCTAAACTAAAACATATTTGTTACTTTAGCGATGGCGCAGCAAGTCAATATAAAAACTATAAAAACATCATTAATTCAGTGTTACATGAAAAAGATTTCCAACTAACATGTGAATGGAACTTTTTTGCCACCTCTCACGGAAAGAGCCCCTGTGATGGTGTTGGTGGCACCGTCAAAAGGTTAGTTGCCTGGGCAAGCCTACAAGCAACAAGTAAAGGTCACATCACCAATCCAAAAGAGATGTTCGATTGGTGCAAATCTAATATTAATGGTATACAATTTCTGTACATTGATTCAGCTAAAATTGAGGAAAATGCTAATTTATTTGAGTTAGAAAAAAGGTATTCCTTAATTAAGACAATCCCAGGAACCCGTTCATATCACTGCTTTAGACCTTCATCAACAGGCGTTAAACTGTACAAAATTTCTAGTGATGAAAATTTCTTTAACGTACAACTTTCCTTCCTCAATGCTACACAAGAAAATGTGGCTTACCAATATAAACCTGGTACATATGTGGCCTGTTTCTATGAAGGTGACTGGTTTGTTGGAAACATAGTTGAAGTGTGTGATACTGAGAAGGATCTATTAGTAAATTTCATGAAAAAGAATCCTTTTAAATGGCCTGAACAAGAGGACGTTTGCTGGATTCCATTCCCACATGTTTTGTGTTCAATTGAACCACCTACAGTTGCTGGGAAAATGGGGAGACAGTACAAGTTATCAAATGATTGTTTATCTAAAATTGAGGAGTATTTAAAAAAAAGCCTAAGTAACTACAGACCTGTATCAAGCTGAATAATAAATTGCCAATTTATGGCTGTGAGGCCATGGAGTGTTGAAGACAATCAGACTTAAAGCCTGAGTACAATAATAAATTCCTGAGTCAGTGTCTAAACATAAGAGTTATTAGCTATATATAAGTTTACATACGAATTTACATAAAACAACACATATTAAAAAAAGAATATGAACTTATAGCCAATAATTCACATGCTTAAAAACTCAGGAATTCATTATTGTATATAGCTAAGTACTGTACATTTGTATTAAGGGAAGTAATACAACAAAGCTACTTAAATTTAAGGTTTTGTACTGAAAATGGTGGTTACTGTTAGTTTATCTGTACTAACTGCATAATTTAAATTACTAGGAAGTGCTTAAAGAGCAGTAGAACACGGTTCTACATGATTTACTTAGGTAGATCCAAGTATTGAGCCTACAAGCTGGTCCATCTGTTGTGTTAACTGGAAATGTAGTAATAATCTAGGTGTATATATTATATCTTTTTTATGAGTAAAACTTATTTAGATAATTTAACATTTGTGAATTAACTTACCAAGTAATAAAATGGAAGTAAAATTACAATTCAATGTTGTAAAAAGAAATTTAAACATTTCAAAATTTTGAAAATTTTCAGAATTTTTCACAAAGTACTTTTCTTTGAATAGCCAAAACTATATGAAGGAGTTGAGTTGAGATCTATTCCTTAATATATGTTTTTGTACACGTATGTACCTTTCTTTACTAGAAGTATCAACTCCGACTAATTTCGGACACCTTTATATTAAGCCCCAAAGTTGATGTTAATTTTGCAAATTTTGTGAAAATATCAACTTTTGGAAATTTTTAAAAATAAAAATAAATCCTTTTTTGGTTATTTTTTTATTTCACTCATAAATTTACAACCCATAGAGACTATTAGGAGTATTAAAACAGCTGTGATTGATGTAGAACTAAAACTTTTGAAAATGGTAGAGTCGTAAAAGTGGGAGGAATTGATGCAAGCTTCAAAATGGGGCCATGTTTAAGCCCTTGTAACTCAGAAACTATTTGTTCCACAGCCTTTTAGCTCACAAAATTGAAAAGCCCACCAGAAGTTGTATTGGCATGACAAATTTGAAGCTTCTACTCCTATTAGAAGACACTTTTCAAGGCCTCTCAAAATGAAGGCATTGGCTGATCAAGCCCAACATGGGCATTTTTTGTCGAAGGTGGGGGCCATTTAAGCGACCATAAAATTAAAAGTTTTTGACTGAGGAAGCTAAAATTTTAGATTTAAGCTATTGAATGGTGTATGAATCAACCCTGAAAATTTGAAGAAAATCGGAGATGGTCACCCGACCACCCCTGTACCAATTGAGCTGGAATGACCCTATATTAACAGTGGACACACCCAGATGGGCCAAAGGGTGCTAGTGTGCCCACTATAAAATTTTTACCATGTTACTGTAGATCACTATCAACTATAATGCCAAGATCTTTTTCCTTTCTAATATCCTCTAACCAGTTTCCTTGCGTCTCATAACTAAACTTTTTATTTTTACCAAAATGCATTTTTGAACATTGAATTCCATCTGCCATTTACTAGCCTAAGCAACTAATCTATCAAGATCTTTTGTAGTTTATAAGAATTTTCCATATTTGTAACTCAGGCAACTACTTTTGTATCATAAGTAAATTTAGACACTTTATTACCTACTCCCTTCTCTAAATCATTTATTTATTTAGATATAAACTAAAGAGTAATGGAGTACCCCACTTTTCACTTTCTGCCTTTACTCTGCTCTGCCAAATAACCCCCAAGTTCCTTCTGCATGATGCCCTCTGTTGTATTTCCTCTCTCCGAATTTATTTTCATTAATTTCTACTATTTTATGGTGGCCCCCTATCTAACTGTTGAGTCTTAAACACCCATTGACACATTACCTCAGGCTCCTCACAGCACATGTTATACCAATTGACAGTTGTCTGTTTTGATAGATTAAAATTGAATGTGCAGTTACACAAAGGCATATTATGCATGAATACTTGCGCAATAAGTAACACTACTATAACAATTTATTTTCCCAAATGATGTGCTGGTACAGGTATTTCTTAATAATGAGTAATGAAAACTACACTCAAACCAATTTCATTGAAAACCACATATTCACTATTTTTTTTGTAATTTACATTTAATAAGTACCTCTCTCAATTTAAATCACTCTTTACTAAGTTCTTAAACTGTAAATAGGCCAGTAGTTCATAATTGTCTTTCATTAGTTTATAAAAGTTGGTTAATGTTGAAACAAACATCTTCATACCTACACTGAAAAGTACATCTGTTTGACAATATATTCAGGCAATGAAGAATAATAAATTATGGGGCATTCCAGGAGAGATCACCCAATGCAAGTCACCACTCCAACTTGGATTTTGATGAAAATTGACATATGGGGTTCTTCCAGGTACTGATTTCACTGGTCAAAATAAAAAAGTTGTATAACCCATAGTTTTTGAGATATGGGCCCCCAAAATCTTGGGGGCTTCACTTTACCACCTAACTTTAATGGGCAATAACTCCCAAACATCTTACCATATACCTATAAAACTATACATTTTTAGAATCAGCATGAAGAGATCTATTAAATACCACCACATTCAAATGTGTAGAACAATAATAAAAATTCCCCACCCCCCCCTAGGCAGTGAAATCCAAAAAAAAAATTTTCATTTATTAAACTTCCATTAATTGCTAAAAGATACAAACAATAAAAAATGTGGGTATCAAGTTGCAAGATAATTTAAAAATTATTGAAAAAATATGTACATTGTGAAATTTCGACATTTTTACGCCTGCAGACTAAAATAGAGAACTACAAATGATATATTCACATGGATGAAAATAAACAGCAAAAATACAAATTGAACACACACATTACATTAAGTTGATTCATAATTACATGAGTTTTTTCAACTCATTTTCTGGGAAAACATATTGAATACTCATTGTTCCTGGCTTTAAAGTTGGTGTGCTTAATAAACCTAAAATTTTATCATTTGATATGTGGCATGTATCTCTAATTTGTGGAAAGTAATAGTAAACACTATATCCTGATGGGTGCAAAAAGCTAACCTCAAAGTCATCAAATTCCTCATTATAGGAATGTACAAATCCCAACCATTTCTGATCATTGTAAGTACAAACTATGTACTCTCCTATTTTTGGATTAACTTCAACATTATCTTCACCCAGAAAAGCTTTGCTTATAATCCTCACCTCACCATCATCAGAAGATAATTCAAATGTTTGTTATTTGCATTAATAGGTACAAATCTGGAATTTTTGTGTTCATGTTAGCCACATACTTTTTTCATATCTGTCACTTAAAAATTTTTCCATAGCTTCAATTTCTTCAGAATTTATTAAAAAAAAATTTATGCTGTCACTTATATTGTTTGAACAAAATTCAAACATGTCTTCTGGTGTTAATATTTGATTTGCGAATGTTCTCTGCATACTTGCTCTGGCTACAGATCTTTTCACTGTAACCCCAATCCCATCACAAGCGCTCTTACCATGGCTTGTGGCAAAGAAATGCTACTCATATTCCAGCCCAAAATCTTCGTTTACAAATGGGTAATTCTATGAGAAATAGACAAATGAACAGTGGTGGGCACCATTAACCAAAAAGTTAACTTCGATAACGATAATCAGTTAACCCCAATTTTTAACTCCGATAACGATAATCCGATAATTTTACTACAAAGTTAATGGAAGTTAATGATAATCTGTTAATGATAACTATTTCTTTACTAACATTTAAAAAAATCAAGGAAAAAGGCTTTAAAACCCATAGAAAATGTTTATTTATGCAAAATCCAACAATAAATAGGTATTTAACTATTTTTATCAAGTTTTGCAACTTTTTTGCTTAATAGCTTTTTTTTTTATTTTTAATAAAAAATTTACTGATTACATGTTTTGAAACCCTTGTAACCACTAACCATTAACTAAATTTTAATTTACCAGAGAATTATTATGGCGGGAACTGAAAGGTAAAATTAAATTTTAGGCACATTTATTAAAGACTGACACAATGTGCTGGTTGCCCTTCAGAAAGACCAACTTCTCAAAGTTAGGCCCAACTGCCAGTCTTGACCTCTTGGGCCTCAGGATGTCCTTGCTGAGAGAGAAGAGCCATTCCACTGCGGCAGAGGACGGAATTGGCAGACTGAAGTTATGGCGGTTTGAATTCATTCGTGGAGCAGTGATCTTCCGTGAATGACTCCTCGCAGTTAACGTGTTAACAGACTAAATATTGAGTTATTGGAAGTTAACTGGTCCGATAATGATAAATGGAAATTAACTTCCATTAATAGTCCGTTAAAAAAAGTTAACTTCGTTAATTAACTGTTATCGGATTAACACTTTAGTGCCCAACACTGCAAATGAAGTACACGGTAACCTCTTCAAAATTCATGAAACTTGGTGTGAGGGTTGGTTTAGGTCCAAATTACAAATTTCTGATTTTTTTGGAAATTGGTCAAGTTGGTCAAATTTTATGGCTTGACCAAATTTTGGTCAAATGAAAAAACCAATAATTTTGAAACATAAATATCTCAGCTCCTAATTGTGGTAGTGTAGTAAGTCTTAAATGATAAAATATGTAAAATTAACTGTAGTTTCTAAATATGTATCATTTTTTTAGGGTAACAAATTTTTTTTTTTTTTTTTTTTTTTTTAAGACCAGGAATAAAAAATGTTTATTTGATGTATGTACACCATAATAAGTAATAAAAAGTCAGCTTATTGACGATTATTATGAAAAAAAAAAAGAAAAAAAAATTCTCCAAATTTTAATAATTTTTTGCTTTCTTTCCAGATTTTCAGTATATATGTAAATTTACCTAACCCTTAAAATGCCTCAAAACACAACATTTTGTTGCGATCCTATGAAAAAATGCTCAAGAAGAATTTTCTGTAACATCAAAAAAGTAAACTCTGCCATGGCAGCTGCAAGCTATGGAATTTTGGAAGAAAATCAATTACTATGCAGCAATTGCTATGTCACAATTAAAAAGAAGCCAGTTGTATTAGAACATGTTCAACGTTCATCCAGAGAGCCGGAACCTGCGCCAATACCTGAGCCAGACATATTTATGGAGCGAAGCAGTAGCGATTCCACGAATCCACCACCATTGGAAGAATTTGTTGTTCAAGACAGGCAATTCAATAAAGATTTGCTCAGCAACAATATTTTACCTCTATTTGATGAAAGCCCTATTAAAACAGGTAATAAAACAATAGACTCCATTCAGGATATTTGTTTCTTAATGCCAAATTCGTAGTTTTCTGTTTTTAAATATTAGCATCAGCACTTGAATACATATATACAAAATATTTGATTATTTCACGCAACCTAAATTTATGAATTTGTTTTATAGCTGGATTGAAGCCGGGACAAAAACAGATAAAGGCTTCTATGAAATTCAGGTTGACAAGGAAAAGGTTAAACAAAGTTCTGAAGCTGCTTATGGGGCTCCTATTGACTATTCTGAAGCTGGTCCATCCAAAAAAAGTTGTTTGGAAGATGATTTAGAGGCAAGACTACTTTTCGGACATAGTTATTGAAATTTGACATTTTAAATTAAATTTAATACAGTCATCGAAGTATATACTAAATTAAGTTTTATCTGTTTACATTTTTATAATCGGACAATATAATATACGTACATATATGTTATGAAAAGTTTAATTAAAAATATACTAATTAAACTTAATGTCAAATACACTTTATTCAGGTATCAAAAGGTTATGGAAGAATTAAAGGAGAAATTTCAAGCAAGTAACGATCGCAATCTTAGGTTACAAATACTATCATTGTATCCCTATCCCATTGAAAAAACTGCTGACTTCTTTGGAGCAACAAAGTATATGGTGCGTAAGAGCCGCAATCTTCAAAAACAGTTTGGGATTCTTCCTAACATTCCAAACATGACGAAAGGGAAGGTCATCACAGCTGAAATGAAAAAAATCATTCAGGAGTTTTATGAAAATGACGAATATAGTAGGATGTGCCCGGGAATCAAAGATTATAAGTTTGCAATAAATGAAGAGGGTGAAAAAATAAAAAAACAAAAAAGACTGGTATTGTGTAACTTGAAAGAGTTATATGCTGAATATGCAAAAAATGATGAAAATCCCAAAATAGGCTTTAGTACCTTTGCTCATCTTCGACCGTCGTGGTGCGTGCTTGCGGGACAAAGCGGAACTCAGTGTCTGCGTATGTACGCATCACCAAAATCCGAAACTACAAATATCAGCGTTAGGCATTAAAGATTTAGACTACAAAAAATTAATGTCTTTATCCATCTGCGGCATGGACAATGAAGATTGTATGATGCACCGATGCAAAAGATGCCCGCGAGAGGTGGAATCAAAAATTATTTGGAAAGTTTGGACTTCATGGCGATGGAAGAGATAAAATATAAACAATGGGTGTCGTCGATCACTGTATGTTAAAAGATATCACCGAAACTCCAGAGGAATACGTGGAATCGCTCACCAAAAAAATTGCACAACTGACAAGACACCACTTCACGAATAAATGTCAGTCGAGTTACTTCAAAAATCTAAAAGAAACTCTGCCCGAAAATGAAGGTGTTTTGGTGGGATTTCGGGAAAACTTCTCATTCATCGTACAAGATTGTGCCCAGGGGTTTCATTGGGAGAACTCGCAATGTACAGTGCACCCATTCGTTTATTATTCCAAAAACAATGCAGGAAAACTAATTTGCAAAAGTTACTGCTTCGTTTCAAACCGTCGCAGGCATGATACAATTCTGGTTCATAGTTTTCTCAAAAAATTAATCCTGTGCATCCAACAACAAAATTCAAACCTAACTAAAATTCATTATTTCACAGATGGATGCGCGGCTCAGTATAAGAATAAAACAAATTTTCTAAATTTATGCCATCATTTCGAAGACTTCAAAATTCATGCTGAGTGGAATTTTTTCGCGACATCCCACGGGAAGAATGCCTGCGATGGTATTGGCGGAACGGTAAAAAGAGCAGTCGCCAGAGAAAGCTTACGACGGCCTCTCGACCATCAAATCTTAACAGCTGAGGACTTCTACAATTTCTGCTCTCAAGAATTCCTAACCGCTATTGACTTTTTTTACGTCTCTGAGGCAGAAGTTGTAGATGTAGAGCTTTCTTTGCAAAAACGTCTGAGTGAACCTATTACTTCTATCAAAGGTACTCAACAATTACATCGCTTCGTCCCAATTTCCAAGAATTCATTGAAGGTTTATCCACTCTCTCAGAGTGCACAGTCAGTCGAAATAAGAGAGCTCATTAGAGTTTCTGCTTCGGATCAAGAACATAATACTGTCTCTCAACGCGAAATTGAAACAGGCTTTTGTGGGTTGTATGTATGAAAATAAACTATGGCTCGGATTAGTCCAGTCCTTTGACTGTGAATATGATGATTTTCTGATAAAATTTCTCCATCCTTCGGGCGTATGTCCCTCATACATTTTTCCTGCGCAAGATGATGTTTGTCACGTTCCAACAGAAAATATATTTGGGAGTATTGAAGCAAGTTTACGAGGAGGAACAAGAATACAATACATTTTTCCGCTTCAAGAATTAAATAACTTTTCAAAGATAAAATAAATTCTATCGAATGTATACTATTTAAGATTGTCTATATAATATTTCTAAAATTTTTATCTAAGATTTGTGTATCTACTTAATAGTTATAAAAATCTTTTCAAATTCTTTTTTCTTATTATTATATTATTAGTGTCTAAAATTTGGATTCACTGGATGAGAATACTGTCTCTTAATTCATTCTCAAAGACTTGTGTACGTGTAGTATTAGGAAGAGTATTTTATACTCTGATAAGCGCTTTATAAATTAAACATTATTATTGTCAATATATTCTGTCCCTAAATATAAGAGAGGTTATGTATGTACATTGTACATATATTTTAAAAGATTTTTTCTCCTTTGGTTTATCTACATGTATTTTTTATATGAATTGAAAATTGTCTTTTTTTGGACCAACAAGTCTGTAATAAATCTTCGTCATCTGAAAAAAAAAATTATTAATTTCAAACTCAGTTTTGAGCCTTATAATAAACTATAAGCTGACTTTTTATTACTTATTATGGTGTACATACATCAAATAAACATTTTTTATTCTTGGTCTTTTTTTCGAAAAATGATATCTTCGCTGCCAAATTGCAAAAAAAAAAAAGATTTTTTTCCAAAAAATCAATTTTATTTTTGTTACCCTAAAAAAATGATACATATTTAGACACTACAGTTAATTTTACATATTTTATCATTTAGACTTATTATGCTACCACAATTAGCAGCCAAGATATTTATGTTTGAAAATTGTTGGTTTTTTCATTTGGCCAAAATTTGGTCAAGCCATAAAATTTGACCAACTTGACCAATTTTCAAAAAAAATTCAGATTTTTGTAATTTGGACCAAAACCAACCCTCACACCAAGTTTCATGAATTTTGGAGATGGTGGAGTGTACATTTGGCACTTTCATTTGTCTATTTGTCCTGTAATTACCCACAGATGATCCAAAGATTATAAGTGAATGTGCCTGAAATGAGTGACACCAGTGCAGGTTCATCATCATCCACATTCTGTCATTCAACACCAATAAAGCATAAAAGGCAAAGATCAATTACACCATTTGTGGTAAGAATGACTGTGGACCAAAAGGAAGAATTAGATTTACAAGTTGCAAGGTTCTTTTTTTCAGCTAACATACCCTTCAACATTTTAGAAAATAAAGAATTTATAAAATTAATCAAAGGTCTAAGATCAGGATATGAACCACCAGACAGGAAAAGGTTGGCATCTGATCTGTTAATAAAAGTTAATGATGAAGTAATCCATGAAATGAAAAATGACCTTAATCTTGATGATTGTACCATTACCCTTATACAAGATGGCTGGAGTTCAGTAGGTAATGATCCTATTATTGCGCATAGTATTCATAATGGAATAAAGCCATATCTGATTTCAGCAGTAGATGCTGGAAGTACAAAAAAGAGAGCAGAATATTGTGCACAGTTAGCTAGAGAAGCAATAACAAAAACTAAAGAAATATATATGGCATTGATGTAAGTATAACTATTTTGTAAGTACATTTTATGTTATAAACTGAATGTAATTCTCTGCCTTGGTAGAATGAGAGAAATTCTTAAGGAGGACAACTACAGTCTTATTACTTATGGCTGTTCAGCACACCATCTAAACTTGGTAGAAAAAGATCTCCCCAAAATCAGTTCTCAAGCATGTTGTAGAAATTAACAAATATTTCTGAAACCATCACCAACCTCAGGTAAGCTAAAAACAAATCCAATAAATTAGCTACTGTCATCTTTGCTTTTATGCATTATCAATGTCAGTGTTAACATTAGCACTGTCACCAGTATGAATCCTAATTCACGACTCATTAATAAGTTGCATAGGCTATTTATTTATGCTGTCAAATCTAGCAATATTTGTAATAAAAATGTATATTTTAGGGTTGGTTAATGGAGAAAGGAGGTATGATGCCGCAACTACCAAATGAAACCAGATGGAATTCTCAGTTAGAATGCATAAAAACCTATTTGTCAAATTACTCTCTATACAGTGCCCGCGAAAAGTATCCGATCACTCAAGAAAATACAATATTTTCCCTTGATATTCAGAGACACGTAATTCACTTTCTATTTGTTCTAGCGACATCTGGTAACTTTGAGGTTGCTCGCTGATATGAGAGCTATCCAACGCATTCTCAAATTAGTGTTCTGGTAGCCTTCGTTGCGGGTGGCTGTGTCTCAAATTTGTCAGATTTCACTGTTTGTGTAAATTTCTTGATATTTTTTTTTTTTTACAGAAAGTTGTGTAAATAAAATTTATATATAATGTGTGCTAAAAAACAACTTAAGAGTGATTGTCGAGGTGCTATTGTTGCTTTGCATGCATGTGGGAAATCACAGAGACAGATAGCTAAGGAATTAAACATATCCCAAAGTACCGTTAATTTATGGGTTTCACGGGCTAAGAACAATGGTGGCCTAACCACGCCAGTCCCTAAAAAACGATCTGGCAGACCGAGAAAAACAAATTCGCGAACAGACAAACTTATGAAACGTTTAGTATTGAAAAACCCAACAATAACTGCGAAAGAAATAAAATTTAATATGAATAATTTGTTATCTGGTGTTTCTGAACGAACTATCCAGGAGCGGCTCCAAAAAGAACTCGGATTACCATCTCGCCATGCTGCTAAGAAACCGTTCATTAATGAAAAAATGCGTAAAAAACGTGTCGCATTTTGTAAAAAATACATTCATTGGACTGTTGATGACTGGAAGAAGGTTTTATTTAGCGATGAGTCGACATTTTGACATTCAGAAGTTGTCCAAAAAAGGTTCGCCGGCCTATTGGCTCAAATAGGATGGACCCTAAATACACCCTAAAGACAATGAAACACCCTCCAAGTGTGATGGTTTGGGTTGTTTCGGTTACTATGGGCGTGGAAACTTATATTTTCTTCCGAAGAACACAACTATGAATGGTGCACGGTATTTAGCAATGCTACAGGATAAACTTCCAATGGCAATGGCAATCCAAAGGACAAAAACATACATGCATGATGGTGCACCATGTCACAGGGCCAAAATAGTGACAAAATGGATTACTGACAATAAATTTGATATTTTGGATTGGCCTGGTAATAGTCCAGATCTCAATCCGATAGAAAATCTGTGGCTAATAATAAAAAATAAGGTTGAATGCCACGACACTGGCTCAGTCGAAAAATTACAAGAGGCCATCAAAAAGGTATGGTGCAAGGAAATATCAGTGGAAGTTTGTCAAAACTTGATTAAATCCATGCCAAAACGTCTAGAACAAGTCATCCAAACCAAAGGACAGATGACAAAATACTAATATAAGGTTAGTATACATTTAAACATTGTTTTTTATGTAAAAAATACAAATTTCAAGGGTGATCGGATACTTTTCGCGGGCACTGTATATAGAAATAAGAGGAGAGCATATTGAAGACATTGATCACAACATTGGAAAATTGATAGATAACTTATCTATACAGAGAGAGGCACTCAATTTACAGTCACAACTCTTACTTGTTGGAAATGCTCTAGATCAGTGGTTCTCAACGGGGGCATTCACTGGGTGTTGGGGGGCGTTAGAAGCTGGTTAGTTGAAAAGGGGGCGTTCATGTGTTTCAATGAATTTCATCTACACAGTTCTGGAATCTACATTAAATTTGAATGTTTGAATGAAATGAAGTGGCTGAAACAAGGTTACTAGAACCTTTTAATTTAGCAAAATTGCAAAAGCACTTACCGAAAAATATGGAATCCACTCAGCTGATGTAATTTCTCAAGCGCCATCTACTGGGAGAATTGTCACTATGTCAAGTTCAACATTCTCTCAATAGATGGCTCTTGAGTAATTATGTCATTTATTGTGAATTATTGGAAGTGAGTAGACGCCATTTTTTCGGTAAGTGTTTTTGTAATTTTACTAAAGCCGTCTTCTATTAGTCAACTGACATTTAAATAGTTGTCTAGTATATAGTCTAGTATAGTTGTTAGTAACATCCTTGCTAGGAAAAACATTTAGATACATTAATACAGCAAACATGATTCCATTTTGTTAAAGATATAGCAAAATATTCAGCTCGCAGAAGTATAATTTAGGCTAGTTTACCATAAAACTTATTTTATGCATACAAATAAAAACATTTCTTACGCTAATGGCTAACTTAACTAAAAATAAAATTTCTGAATGTTTTTACAGTTTTCACGATGTCACAAGGCAAGAAAAAGTGTCGTCAGTATAATGTTGAATATCTCAGCTATGGCTTCATACCTTCTCCTACGAATCAACGGCTTCCTATGTGTTTACTGTGTGAGCAAGTATTCTCTAACGAGGCCATGAAACCCTCATGCCTGAAGGAGCACATAATTAAAATCCATCCTGATAAAACTGACAAAGACCTTGCATTCTTTAAAGACCTCAAAGAAAGACATGCCAGAAGCACAATCAGTAGCATATTCAAAAAGAACGTAAACCAAACTGAGAAGGGCTTAGTTGCCTCATATAATATCTCTCTCCTTATTGCCAAATGTGGAATGCCATTCACAGTTGGAGAAAAGCTGATTCTTCCTGCTATTAAATAGGGCTGTGCCGGATACCACTATCCGGCAGGATATCTGGCCGGATAACAGCTATTATCCGGTATCCTGTATCCGGCCGGATAGATGTCAGTATCCGGCCGGATAGCCGGATATTTATGATAGTCTTTTTTGTAATGGGAATACCATCTGGGCCCGCCCCTTTCCAATCTTAGCTTGCATAGCCTTTAGCTAGCAAAAGTTGAATATAGTTGTACAAAAATCTAAAATTAAAATAATTGATAAATAAGCATGTACCACTACTAGTATGTAACTATATTAACACTGCTAAAAAGGCAAAATGTTTGGTCCAGCTAAAAGTGTGACGCATAGCTAAGATCCCAGCTTCCCTTACTTTTTAATTTTTATTTTATTTTTTATTTTTATATATATTGCAAATTACAATATGAAAAAATATGAATTAGCGAAACCTTTTATTAAGATTTGAGATATAAAAATAAAACATATAGCCTAATCAAATATACCAGTAAGGTAAGTGAAATTATTAAAATAGCAAAACCTTAAAAAGTAAAAACTCACATTAAACAATAAAAATTAATACTATGTCCAAGACACTAGATTCACAAGTTTAAATCAAATTTTCGTCCATTGTGATGGATAAAAAGAAGCATCTCCCTCGCTTTGGTAGCAAAGTACTTCTTTTTTATTCAAAAATATTTCCGTATTCGGAAAACATTCTTTCTGAGAAAACTGAAGATGCTTGTGTCACTAGCCATTTTAGAGCAATTTTCTTGAGAGATGGAAAGGATTCTTCATTTTTCCAAATTTCAAGTGGAGATAGTCGTCTGTCTGATATGGTTTTTTTTGCATATTGCTCAATTTCCTCTGCTATTTCTGCGAATGAAGCCATCTTACGGCTTTTTTTAAACTTTTTCTCACCAGGTATCTTTTCTGAATTTTCTTGTGTTAGTTCCCTGAAACAAGCAGAGAGTGGATCATCATCAAACTTTGCCTTTTTTTCTTCCTGTTGAGGAGGAAGAAGAATTAGAATCGTCGCTGCTGTGAGCCTGTTCTTCAAAATATTTATCTCTAATTTTCTCTAGGTTGTTTATTTCATTTATTTCTTCAATTAACCATGTCTTAATATTTTCCTTTTGTTGATCTTTGAAAAACAAAATTTAAGTCATGGATCAATGACAGTTGCTAGAGCATACTTCCGATTTGTTAAGACATTTAGACACTTTCTTTTTTCATTGCTTTCATTGGCAAAAAATCGTGACCGCAATGACTTCAACAGTTCATCTTTTATAGTTTGGACTCCTTGATCATCCTGGCCAATTTTTGAAAGAAACCTTTCAAGCGCGCACATGTTTGGGATAACAGTAGAGAGTAAACTATATTCTGTACTCATTTCTTGGGTGAGTTTAAAAAATGGCTGTAAAAGCTTTAAAAGATTTTCAATCAAGTACCACTCATTAGATGAAATAACAAGTAATTCACTATGATCAGCAAGGTATATTTGAACTGATTTTTTCAACTTAACCATACGTTCTAGCATCAAATAAGATGAGTTCCAGCACGTTAAAACATCTTGTACCAATAGAAGAGGAACATGACCCTGTTGTGTTTGGAGAGCTTTAAATTCAGAAGTAGCCAGTGGGGAGTGGTTAAAATGTGTCACTAAACGTCGACACTTTGCCAAAAGATCTTTTATAGATCATTGAGCCATTAATGCATCATTCACCACTAGCTGTAGCAAATGAATTGAACAGTGAACAGAAGGTATTTCTGCAAGGTCACATCCCAAAGCTATGTTAGAAGCTCCATCTCTGACCAATATATTACGCCTTGATCTGTCAATATTCCATGATTGCCACATAGATTGCAATTTGTCCGCTATATTAATTCCTGTATGCGATCCTGAAAAATGAGCTGAATGCAATACTGCATTACAATGAGTGTAGTCATTCATGATCCAATGACCTGACAAGGAAATGAATGATTCATTTGAAGAAGAGCAGGTCCAAATATCGGAAGTGAAGCTAATGTATTTCCCTTCTTTCAATTTATTCATAACAATTTCTTTGAGTTCTTCATAGATTTTGGGTATGACTTTTTCTGAAAAATATGTTCGATTTGGTAGCAAATACCTTGGCTGTACGTGGGCCATCAGTCCTATAAAGCCATCTTGTTCAACTAAACTAAAAGGATGGTTGTCCAGTGCCATCATTAATCCTATCTTTTTATGTAAAGCTTGAGCTTTTGAGTCATTTATATCCCATAATTTCTTAAAGGAAAAACTTTCTTCTAACGTGAGTTGCTTTTCCATGGCAACTAATTTTTTCTCCTTCGGAGCCATTGAGGTGGTCGCTATAGGTTGATTTTGATTTTCAGATGATTTGTTAAGTTGAGACACTTCTTTATATTCTTTTGAATGCAGCATCTTTGCATGATTGTGCAAAGGTTTTGTGCTATAGCACCTAGCACCCAATTTCTCTGATCCCCTTTTAATCTGTTTGGAACATAGGGAGCAAATAGCTATCGTTGGATTAGTCTCATGTATTGTAAATATTTTCCAAATAAAACTAGCCATTTTAGGGGGTAAATAATGTTAAAATATTGCTGTAAGCCTATAACTAATACTAACTAGCTATATAGCTATATGATTTAGGCAATGAAACAATCCTGAAAAGGATAAAATATAGGTAATTAGTAAAGTTATTGAAAGATAGCTATAATTTACATCAAATAGTGATTAAAATTTGATAGTATAGTCAATTAGTCAAGTAATAGCTAAATAATAATATATAAAAAATTATGAATTATTTGAATGATATTATCCGGTATCCGGCCGGATATCCGGCCGGATATTTTTTTTTATTATCCGGCTATCCGGTATCCGGCCGGATAGTAAAAAATACTATCCGGCACACCCCTACTATTAAAGAAGCTATTTGCACTGTTATGGAATGTGACCCTTCGCAGGTTCTAAAATCCATCCCCCTCAGCAATGACACTGTGTCAAGGAGAATCAATGAAATGGCATTGGATAGTGAGGAGCAGTTGTGTGCCATTCTGTGAGAAAATCCGTTCACTCTTCAGGCTGACGAGACAACTGTCTCAGATAATAACGTTTTGCTGATGACCTATGTTCGTTATCTGTCATCTGGTGAAATTTCTGAAGTTTTTGTTCTCCAAGTATTTGGAAACCGACACTAAAGGGCAGACCATATTTAATGCAGTTGAAGAATACTTGTTGCAATTCTATTCCAGCTGCCAACATCATTGCATGTGCCACCGATGGGGCTCCATCCATGGTTGGATGGTACCGTGGTTTCACTACTCTATTGAAAAAGTGGGCTCCACACATTTTGACAGTCCATTGCGTGCTGCACCATCATAATCTAGTGGTGAAAAAAATCAGCCCTCCTCTCCACGAGTCACTGAGTGTGGCAGTTAAGGCCATCAACAAGAAAAAGGCCAATGCACTGAATGACCGAGTGTTCAGACAACTCTGTGGGGACAATGATGAAATTTTTGAGCGTCTGCTACTTCACACTGAGGTGCGCTGGCTCTCGAAAGGCAATTGTCTTTCCCGTTTGTGTGAGTTGTTCAGCACAGTTTTAGAGTTTTTTGAGGATACTGATGCAACTCTCAAGGAACAAGTGTTGTTAAGTCAATGCAATATTTTCTACCTGGCAGACATCTTTGAAAAAATGAATGAGATCAGCATTAAATTACAAGGAAATGAAGTGACGCTGATTCACTGCAAATCTGTAATTTGCAGCTTCACCGCCAAGCTGAACATATACCAGGAAGGCATTGGATGGCGTCAGCTGGCTCATTTTCCCAAATTGATGAAGGTAATTGATTTTACTAAATACTTACTTTTTAATAAATTTCAGAAATTTTTATTTAAAAACTACTTGTTTTTTAATGTGCTTTTATTGAATTTATTCACAGGTGTCCGAGAAACTGACTGATGAACATCTACTCTGTTACATCGACCACTTAAAGATGATGAAGGCTGACATGGAAATCCGATTCAGCGATCTTCAAAAGCTTGACGTCCCTGACTGGGTGGTACAGCCCTTCAAATCAGATGTTACGAAATTTGAAGTTGAGATCCAGGAGGAGCTTGTTGATGTACAAAATGACGATGAGGCCCAGGTAACCTTCCGCACCTCTGGCTGGTGTGGTATTTGGGCAACACATTGGCAACGTTATCCAGTTCTTTGGAAAAGAACTCGTCTTCTTTTGGCATTCCCTACCTCATATTTAGTGGAACAGGGTTTCAGCCATGTCCTTTACATGCAGTCCAAATATCGTAACAGGCTTAATATAACAGCCTCAGGTGCACTGAGGTTGAACCTGACTTCTATCCAACCTTCAGTGAAGATATTGGCTGGAAAACACCAAGCGCAAGGATCTCACTAGTATTTTTGTATTATTTTTGTATTATTTTTGTATTATTTTTGTGTGGCACATTGTTTTTATTTTACGTTACTGCATTTTTGTTTGTTTGAATAAAATTCTTTCATGTTATATTAAGCTGTTGTTTCATTTCCAGGGAAGATTTGCATGACCGTATTCAACATTCCAAGACTTAAGAATTGAATTTTCCTGGTGGGGGGGCGTTGAGAGGTCTAATAATTGGTAAAGGGGCGTTGGTATAGAAAAGGTTGAGAACCACTGCTCTAGATAAAGTGTGTTTATATTATGTGGTTAAAATTACTTAACTTTAAATACCAATAATAGTGCACATTTTATTTATAGAATCCTGTACTAAAACACTACTAATAAATAATTAAAATACACTTCATTTTGTGTGTGGTAACTTGTAACACCAAAAAATAAATTCTAACAATGCATAATTCTAAATGTTTACAGATGTTTTCATTCAGCCATATATAACTTTATAGTTTTTTTTTTTTCGTTACAGTTGCAGGCTGATAATACATTATCTGATGCTGTTGAAATTTGGTTCAATTTAATCCAAGATGAAAAATTAGCTCCATACAAAAAAGATATTATTAAGAGATTTAAAAAAGCTATGGAACCATGTCATCTTTTGGCAAATATAACTGACCCAAAGTATGAAGGTAAATAGGGCTTAAATGCTTAACTACTATCAATATATAAAACATAGGTAACTCAACTGTATGGGCAGAAGAGTTTTCTCTAATCTGAATTAAATCATCTGGCATTGCCATATTAGATAACAATTAGCATAAATTAGATACCATAACATAAATTATATAATCTATATTATTAGCTTTATTTTTGTTTCCACACAGTTCTATTATTTTTCAGGACAAAAACTGAATAGAGTTTAAAAGGAAGAGGCTGAAGAATGGCTGATTGAAATAAATTCAGGATATTATGCATTTCGCTTAAAAGACGCACTAATTTTTCCTCCTTATTTATTCAAAGATAGTATAGTGAGCTCTACATCAGCTAGTAATTGTTGAAATGAAAGGAAAAAAAGAGACCAGGTTACCATTAGGTTTTGCTAAATTTGAGATCTATTCATAGTTGTCTAGCCAGTTCCGCATCATTGGAAAGATTTTTTTCAACATTTGGCTTGGTATGGAGTAAAAGGCAAAATAGGTTAGGGAAAGAAAAGGCAGAAATGTTGGTTCGAATCTACTGCCACCTAAGGTCAAAAGATGCTGAACATACTGATCAATAATAATCAATATTAGGTACCACTTAAATTATTTAAATTATAAAGCTGAAAAGAAACATGATGTATTTTTAGATATAGGTAGCCAATTAGAAAATAGATAAATTAGATACAGTATTAGATATAAGGTTCATAATGAAACATGTCAAATAAATAGTTTCTGGAAATTTTAGTTTATATTGGCCTTATCACATTAATTATAGTTTATAGTTGTTAATATATGACTGCATAACCATATTATAAAAAATGCCAAGTTAAAAATAAGTTTGAGAAATAAATTGATGTGGGTTTTTGGGTACTAACCCTGCTTAGCACTCTCCTTATTGTCCTTGATGGTCTCAGATGGGTTGAAAGTTCATGATTTAACTGTATTAGTTCTCACAAATACCTTGTCACCTGCATAATTCTGTTCAGTGTTGTCACAAACCCCCAATTAAATATGGTATAATGGATGTTTGTAGTATTTCTATCCACATTTCACTTTCAAATGCCCAAAAATTTGCGATTTTTACTACCACCTTGGATTTCTGCCATAATGATTTTTCAAAATTCCATTACGAATGGGTATTCATGTTCTGCAATCCTGAAAACCCTATAAAGGATATATTACAAAGCATATCTGGCAATAAATATCGATTATATAGCAAAAAAACAGAAAATACACATATGTATGCCTTCAGGTGGGGGTGTACAGGGGGGTAAGAGGTTTTGGAAAGAAAATGTAAATCTAAAATTATGCTTAGAAATGGTGTCTCCAAATTGTACACTTGTCCTGAGCAAAATTTAGGATTAAACCCCCCCCCCCCCCCCCCCCCCCCCCCCCCCCCCCCCCCCCCCCCCCCCCCCCCCCCAATAGTAGAAGGCAAAGGAGAGGGCAATGATACCTCACCTTTTAGCAATGAACAGTCACTATTACTACTAATTAATATTGAAGGTGGTGACTCTCATCATTTGTTGATCAGTCACATCAGGAGCAGAAGTCCTTTCCTGTGTGTGAGGGAGGTTGACTGTTACCCCTTCAGGATACACTTCCACACCACTTGTTGGGGGTAGCATACGGTACATGGTAACATGTCACTTTTTTGTCACTTTTTCCAAAGGTCAGACAATAAATGTTAAGAGTTGTCTGAAATTGGTGAGGTAAGGATGGCTGAAAGGGGAGGAGCAGCAGCCATATAGGAAACATGGTCTTACATTGTTGTAAGACCATGTTTCCTTCCTTTTTTTTAGTGTGAATATAAGTAGGCTACTTACTGATGCCTTTCTGCCTGTTGACCTCAAAGATTTGAATCAATCTATATATGTATTTCAGCATAATTAAATGCCATCTTCAGTAGAACAAACACTAACTGTATAATTAACTGTTATTTACAAAAATATATAAATTTACAAATTTATTTATATTCATCATTAATAATTTCTGTTTTGTTTGTTTCAGGTAGTTGCATGAATAATGTTAACAGAGACTGAAAATTGAGTTAAATCATTATGGGAAAGTGTAAAGTTCTCGCTTGGTGGTTTGTAAAGGATGATGGCAGAGGATATAAAGTTAATGAATGGGCAAAGAAACATAGTGAAAGTAAAGTGTATTGTACTGTATGCTCAATGCTCATGTGTGCTAAACATTCAACAAAAAGGTTTTCAAGCAATCGCTCAACATGCTGGTTATCAAAAACATATGAAAGAATGTGCTACAAAACTTGTGCCTCGTCAACTTCATTTAGCTAGTGGTTCACTGGCGTGCAGTTCTCAAACCTTGACATCAGATGATTCATCCTCCATTGGTGGAGCAACTGGTTGCATAAAACTACAATATTCAAGAAGGAGCAAGATCAGCTGAACTCAAGTGGGTCATGAAGTGTGTGGCAAGTAACTATTCCGCTAAATCTTGTGACGACCTCTCGGAACTGTTTAAAGACATTTTTCCATGTGACAATTCTGCTGATTTTTCACTTAGTAGAACAAAGGTGAGGTATTTATTGACAGATGCCCTAGGACCCTATTTTAAAAAGCAAATATTAGAGGATGTGAGGACAAATTGTTTCACTATAATGTTTGATGAAACTACAAATGTTGCTAGCAAGAAAGAACTTGAAACAATGATTCGCTACTGGTCTGAAACACACACAAAAATAGTTTCTCACCACTTAGAATGTTTTTTTTATTGGTAGGGCCACAGCCAATGATCTTTTTGAGAAAATCAATGAAAGTATAACTGGTGCAAATGATGGCCCCAATGTCAATAAAAAGGTTTATCAAATAATGAGCGATAAAATTTGTCTGGAACACAACCAAAGGCTTGTTGATATTGGAACATGCAACCTCCATATTGCGCACAATGCTTTCAACAAAGGTCTTGCAGAGTTTGGAGAAAATGTGTGTGATCTGAGTTTCCAAATTCATGATTTTTTTGATGGGTGGCCTGTATGAGTAGAATACTTTGAATCTATCAAGTGAAACTCAAACTTCCTGTTCACAGATTTATTAGGCATGTACCATCAAGGTGGCTGACTTTACAGGATTCCTGTGAGCAGCTGATAGAACAGTATCCTGCCTTGCTGGAATACTTTCTCAACTTCATTCCAAAACATAAGCCTGAATTGATGAAGTCGGGAAAGTACAAGAAAATTCACAGTTTACTACGAGGGGCAACTATGAAAGCAGAAGTGTTGTTTGTTTTGAGAGTTGTTCAAAGATGTATAGTCCATTTACTTGCATATTCCAAAGAGAGGAACCACTAATCCACCATTTGTATGGTGCACTGAATGACTTAATTGTTATTGCTGGATCGCATTTGCTGAAAGGAGAAGCTGCCAAAATCGTTTGAAGACATAGATGGTAAAACCTTTTTTGAACCTGATAATTTATTGCCTGCTAAAGAAATTCTTTGCGGAGAAGCTGTTGAAACAGAGCTGAGAAATTGTAAGGAGGAGTTAAAAGTCCTTATGTTCACTGCTAATGTTCAGAAATATTTTATGGCTTCTGCCAAATACTTGCTAAAAACTGTGAAAGGTCACATTCCTTTGAAGCCTGAAGAGAGATTTTTGCCGAGAAGCTGTGTAGCTATCATAAAAGTTGCTAAATGTTTACCCGTTAATATAGATTATGATTTGCTTGAAAATGAATGGAGATTATTGCAGCTTCAGAAATCAGACATTGAGGGACAGATTATTTGTATTGATTCCTACTGGAATGCTATTTTTAAGATAAAAAAAATGATGGAAAACCAAAGTTTCCAACGGTAGCAAAAGTTGTTAAAGCAGCATGGTCATTATCTCATGGGAACGCTGATGTGGAGAGGAGCTTCTCATTGACAGGCAAGTTAATGACTGATGAAAAATCTAACATCTCTGTGAGAACTGAATTCTTTGTTGACCGTGAAAACAGTTCTAAAACGGTATGATAACAAAGCGCAGTACATTATAATAACCAGAGAACTGCTCCAGTTAGCATGGGTGGCTGGAGTCAGCTATCATAATTATTTAGAAGAGCAAAAAAGAAAAAAGGAAATAGAAGAACAGCAAGAAAAAGAAGGGCTGCAGAACAGGAGAAAAGGAAAAAAGTGGAGGAGGAGAAGGATAAGATACTGAAACAGAAGGAAAGACAGCTATCTGAACGTAAAAGGGAAGAAAAGGAGCACTTTGAAACTACTCGAAAGTTGATGTTCAAAGCTAAAGAAAGACTCACCAAGGCAGTGGAAAAAAAGACCATTGAGCAAGTGAGGACAGAGGTGAGAGCAGCAAATGCAATGTTAGAAGGAACTTTTGCTGTCCAAGAACAAGGGGAAAAAACAAGAAAAGAAGTTGATAAAGAGACTGAGCTTGTTAGAAAAAGGAAGTCATCATTAATAACTTTGTACCTGCTCAAAAAACCCAAATATTAAGTAGTTGAAGTTGCTGGTTATTAAAAAAAAGAGAGCGAAAAGGAGGAGGAAAAGTGGGTGGCTGTGGGAGGATTTTCCTTTTTTTTTTTTTTTAATTAGATTTTTTTGTTAATAATATATAGTATACCGTAACTTACATTGTATATGTTGGTATGTAAAGTCCAGTCACTTCGTTTTTTGTCACTTTTTAGTCACTTTTTTCCACAAACCTATCACTTTTCTCACTTATTTTGAGCTACTGATCAGTTACCATGCCTGGCTGGTAGTTTTGTTTCTCTCACTGCCCATCATGCAAACATACAAATTTACTGTAGAGCCTTAGGAATATAAATTGCTTGAAGCTACTAGTATGTTCCCATATTACAGTTTTCATGATTATCTTTTTTGCATCAGGAAATTTCTTCCTGTGCTTCTTGACTACCAAAAGAAGGTGCTATCTTTGGTCCTCATCAGCTGGTTGAATTTTTCCATGAGGGACACACCACATTCTACAATGTTATTGATGACCCATAGCTGTTTAAATTTCTTTCTCCCCTGAAAACTGTCCCATTCCCATTGGCCTGGATCCTTGAAGAGAAAGGTGTCTGATTTGAGGTTTTGGAAAACTGGAGGCTGTTGTTTGTAATGAACCTCTCCAGTGCTTTGGCTTTTGTCTCCAAGTCATCCTCCTTGAATGTTGCTCTGTTCTGCTAATCCTCATTCCCATGGTTGTTGAGAGCTTGGACCATATGGCACACACACTATGGACACACTGTCATCAAAGAAGGCAAGAGCTCCTTAGATAAATACCAAAGGTGGCAAATGAACTACTACAGTGTGACATTCACCACCTCTGGATCTGATATCTTGAAGGGTTGAAGAGCCTGAATGAGCTGTAGGTCATTCCTTGGAGTGGACACTGGGAGGGAGACTTGGTACCATGCGTTGATGTAAATGGTGGATACAAATATATAAATTTTTCACCTTGCATCCTTCTCTGATTGTGAGATTAAATTAGTCTTGGAACATGAAGACCATGAGGGTGTAGATCAGGGTTGTTTGGTTTAAACCATGGTTTAAAAAAAAAAAGAATATGAAGAGGAAATAAAAGAATGCAGGCAACCTTGCATTTATATTTTGTGCATGCATGTATTTCCATTAATCTAAACATAACCCCACTTGCATGATGGAGATCTATCAGGGAACTGTCTGAAGATGTGCAGAACAATGCATCAGTGTTCATAACTGTCATCTCATGCTGTAGTTGAATTTTTTCTGAGTTTGGACTGATACAGTCCAAATTAAGGAATAAATTAGGAATTCATAAAGCTTCTAAACTTGTATTTATTTATAAATGTTTTAACAAATAGCTAATGTGAAATAAATTTAGAGGCCAAAGAACAATATATTTTTCTATTCAGTACTGTACTATACATTAAAGGATTTTTATTTTTTTTAATATTTGTTTAGCTATATGCACAAAGTCAAGTTAAATGTTTATTTTATTTAGTTTATGGTTAAACTATTGATTTCTTTTTTTTTCTAATTGTCAGCAATTAAATTATGAGAAATACTAAACGTTTTCAATTTCCTCAATTTATATATATATAAGCCTACAGGCTGTATATTAAAAACCATGGTTTTTTGGGGGGTTTTTTTTTGCCAACCCTGGTATAGATAGATGGCTTTCACCAGCCACCTGGTGTGATGCATCACTCCTGAAGTGATAAACCAAACTCCTTAAAGTGGCATCCCTCTGAGATAAATTGTCAATTCCCAAGAGTCCCCTATAGTTATCTCTAGGTTGCTGAGTCCAGAGCATTTTTTCAATGAATGCAAGAATTTCATCCTGGATATCCAAGACAGCAGAAACTGGAGTATCATTAGCAGAAAAATTTGTATGTTATAGATCAAATTTTTTGATAAACTGTGTTTTAAACCATGTGAAATGGATTGGATTGAAAAGAATGAAATAGGAATTTAGGAAGAGAGAGGTTACTCAAGACCTATTTAAATATAAAAGTTCAAGAGGTTGGCTTCTCAAGTTTAGTTAGTTATTTCAATCAGTTCGACTCCCCTTAGGTATAGGAAATTTATGGAATTAAAGTAAAGTTATCAACTTTGCTCATTATCCGTGTAAATTTTATGTCATCAATTTTTAAATGCTGGTTTACTAATGTTGTTTTGGAGTTTCATCATGTTTTGTTTTGTTAATGATTTATGTTTTAATTAAAGTGACTTCTACATTGGTGAGTTAATTGAAATGTACTGTACTTCCATGTTATGTTTGGTTGAAAGAGTTTGTACTGTATTCAAACCTCCTACCACTTCAGACTAGTCAATACCCGTAGTTTTAGTGGAGTAAATGTTACTCCTCCACAGGTAAATCTGGAGGGCTTGGGGCTTTGAATCCTGTACTGTTTTTATGTTGTTTGGTATTTGGCCATGGGAGGCCATAAAACCCTTGTAATAGTTTGGGCTGTGGCCAAGGAGGCCACAAAACCCTTGTAATAGTTTGGGTTGTGGCCAAGGTAGGCCACAAAACCTTTGTAATAATAGTTTGGTCTGTGGCCAAGGAAGGCCACAAAACCCTTGTAATAGTTTGGGTTGTGGCCAAGGTAGGCCACAAAACCCTTGTAATAATAGTTTGGTCTGTGGCCAAGGTAGGCCACAAAACCCTTGTAATAATAGTTTGGGCTGTGGCCAAGGGGAGGCCACAAAACCCTTGTAATAGTTTGGTCTGTGGCCATGGGAGGCCACAAGAACCTTATAGTTTGGTTTGTGGCCAAGGTAGGCCACAAGACCCTTGTAATAGTTTGGGCTATGGCCAAGGGGAGGCCACAAAACCCTTGTAATAGTTTGGGCTATGGCCAAGGGGAGGCCACAAAACCCTTGTAATAGTTTGGGTTGTGGCCAAGCGGAGGCCACAAAACCCTTGTAATAGTTTGGGTTGTGGCCAAGGGGAGGCCACAAAACCCTTGTAATAGTTTGGGTTGGGGCCAAGGGGAGGCCACAAAACCCTTGTAATAGTTTGGGCTGTGGCCAAGGGAGGCCACAAAACCCTTGTAATAGTTTGGTCTGTGGCCAAGGGAGGCCACAAGACCCTTGTAATAGTTTGGTCTGTGGCCAAGGGAGGCCACAAGACCCTTGTAATAGTTTGGGCTGTGGCCAAGGGAGGCCACAAGACCCTTGTAATAGTTTGGGCTGTGGCCAAGGGAAGGCCACAAAACCCATCTTAGTTTGCCTATAATTAATTTACATTTTATTTGTTATTCCATTTTTGTTTTTCCTCACTTTTTAATATAAAAGGTGTAGCATTTTATAAAGTCCTCACTCTTTCCCAAATGAAAGGGTGTTGCAATTTAATTTATTTTCCATAGGAAATATTACAATGTTTTGTATATATTTATATACTGTATGTATAATTTTAATTTTGTGATGTTACAGTTCTGCACTTAATTTTTGTGATGTTAATGAGTCTTATGAGTAAGTTAAATTACTGAAATAAATTTTATAACCTACACCACAGGTTGAATTATAAATTTAGTGTTTTTAGTTAGAATAGGCCTTGAGTGTAAAGAGTAGGGTCTACTTTGTGAGGTAGGCTTCGTAATTTATTATTATTTGTGTGTAATGAAAAAGCCAAACATGGAATAAATTCTGTTCAGATGTCAAAATGTTTGATAAGGCGTAATTTTATTTTTTTTTGTTTGTTTTAATTCTTTTTATTTTATTGAAGGTTAAGGTTTTCACAGCAAATAACCCTTCCCCACACATGGGCCACCATTATGAAAAACTATATAGAGCTATGGGTTGATTGCCTGTTACCCTCATCCGTTGGAAATGTCCAGCAGATTTCAGTGGAGAGTGAATGACAAAAGCCCTATATATTTTCGTTAGAGAGTTATGAATATGTAGGTCTTTAAAGGACCTCTTTATATTTAATTGTTTATGGTAATTTTAGCATCGGGATTTTAGACGCCCTAGAATGAAAATGAAATTGCCTCACCTTAATTTTGATGGATCTTAGTTTGCTTCGATGCAGGGCGTTACGATCTTTTTCGGTGTAGGGCCGCCACGATGGAGTTACGCGACGAGTTAACGTCTTGTAATAAATATGGGCTGTCACAATATAGACACTTCTGGGGATAGGCCTATCCTATTTTATGTATTAATTTTATTATAAGGAATTCACTCAGAACTTGAGGGAAAACTTAAAACACGTCTTCCCTGTTTAAAGCGTTCGCTGTAACATAAACAGCCCTGAGAGCCATTCCTTTAATATATCTTCATATTTTCGTATAAATTGCTGATTTTGCAAAGGTTGTTGACTCTTTCTCCCTTGTATTTTGCATGGGTTACCAAATGGAAAATTTGGTTCACGTGATATAAATGAAGGTTTCTCGTGGTTGTACAGACCCGACGCCTACATGCGGTTTCTATGTATGTATGGCAATCATTTCATTCCCATTAGGCGATGTCGCCAATCCCGAGCCAATTTTGTATAGATATTTAATTCAATTAATTAATAATTTATATTTAATTATGAAATAAAGGTATCACATACGATACCATGTTGTGGTTTTTCCATAATTGCCATACCATATCTGTATATACCAGAAAGGGCTACAAGTAGTATTTTTAAATTGGCTTTCTCCAAGGTAATTTTTTTTTCAACAATGGAAAAAGCAGGTTTTTGAGCTTGTCCAATTAGTTTTACTGCCATTTAGTTTTTTAAAGTTAATGATTTAATATTATTTTATAATTGAAACTAAATCATAAGGTTAAAACAGTTTAACATGATTCTGACCCAAAAATAGGTGTCATTTGTTCTCAGTAATTTTAAAAATTATTTGATTTGCAGGAGTACTTAAGAAGTTGATCGTAAAATGTGTTGCTGGATCATCAGTACGAGAGCTTTGCAAGGAAGGAGACGACTTAATAGAAGAAGAAACAAGAGCAGTTTTCAAGAGGGAAAGAGAAATGAAGAAAGGAATAGCTTTCCCCGTTTGTATGTCTGTCAATAATTGTATAAACCATTACTCTCCCTTGGCATCTGACACAGACACAACTTTACAAGATGGTGACCTAGTTAAAATCGATTTTGGAGCTCATTTAGATGGCTTTATTTCAGTTGTTGGTCACACAGTTGTAGTAGGAGCAACGAAAGAAAATAAGGTGAGCCTGCATTACAGTTTAACAGAAATTAAAAATATGATTATAATGCATTGATGCTCTCTCTTTTGAACTGTGATAAGATCATAATCAGGATTAGTTAAATCATAGGTTGAGTTGGACTGCAGTTACTAACGTATTTACGCTGAATTAAGATTTTTCTGTACTAAATCCTTCTCTCAAATTAGGTAACAGGACGCAAGGCAGATGTAATGTTGGCAGCGCATTATGCTGCAGAAGCTGCTCTCAGAATGATTAAACCTGGCAACCAGAATTATGCTGTAACAGATATAATAAATAAAATTGCTGAAATTTATAAATGCAAACCTGTTGAAGGAATGCTATCCTTCCAACTTCAGCAAGGCAGAATTGATGGAGAGAAAACTATCATTCAAAATCCTACTGAGGCACAGCGTAAAGAGGTTGAAAAATGTGAATTTGAAACTCATGATGTATTTGGAATTGATGTGATCATATCAACAGGAGAAGGAGTTGTAAGTGGTCGATATATATTTAGCTAATAATTATTATTATTATTAATATTAGTCACGCAGAACAGTTGAAAGGTTGAAAGGAAGGTATTTCTCAAAATAAAGCATTTTAAAAAATTAATGATTATTGATGGCAGTACAGTTTAACAGATCTATATTTAAGGATTGGTACCATACCCTAACTTGGGTTTAAACGTTAGGCCTACTGCGCAAGAACATCAAAAGTTAGACTAAGCATTCTTATTAGGTGTATTACATTTTTATAGTTTTTGTTGTTAAACCAATGACCCAAGTAATTGTACGAGTTGTTATAGTATCGGGTATTGCTTAAATATGTACTGTAGTTTGGTATGCTAGAGTTTGACATAGATGGTGATTAAAGAGGTTTTCATAATCTTATTTATTGAAAGTCAGTTTTTTTATTGCAGGGAAGGGAAATGGAATCAAGAGTTACAATTTACAGGAAAACGGATGAGGTTTATAGTTTAAAATTGAAGGCATCAAGAGAGTTTTATCGTAAGGTGAAGTTTGAGGTTGTACGGGTTACACAATATGCAGCATAGTTATAAACATTGCTTCACTTTTGTCCAAAATGCAACACTGATAACACTGGTCTGCGTCATTTTTTAGGTCAAGGTTTTTTTAGTTGTTCTTTTATAAGTTTTGCATGCTGAATTAAAAAATGTAACTCATTTTGCTCAATCAGGTCAGGTTTTTATATCATCTCAATTTTAAAAAAATTAGATAATCATTATGAAATGAGCAAGTTTATTTTTTTAAAACACTTACATTTTAGCCAAGTGTTAGCCAAGCTCTATATAATAAACGGACACAACTTATTTCTAATTACGATTGTCATTACTGTTTTTCAGCATAAATAGAATGTGTAAGAATGACCCAAACAGGTTCTGCTACATCTGTGGTAAAGTCACTATGTCAGACTGGCAGTCAAACATTACACATTTTGTGAGGAAAAGCTATCACGCCTACTTTGGAGTTAAACTTGGTGACCAGGACAAAGCCTTTGCCCCTCACATGTGCTGCAAAACGTGCGTTGAAAGTCTGCGGCGCTGGAGCCACAAGAAGGTAGTGTCTACCTTTTGGTGTCCCAATGGTGTGGAAGGAAGGAAGAGATCATACTACCGACTGTTATTTTTGTATGACAAACCTACAAGGTAAGTTAGTATGAATTTCATTTTATACTTACAAAAATATGCCTGACAATATATGAGATGTCTTTATCTTATCTTTATCTTGTCTTTATCTGTTTCCTTTTAGGCATAAATCGAAAAAACAAGCAACACGTAAAGTATCCAGACGTGCCATCTGCCATAAAGCCAGTGCCTTATGGACCAGAAATTCCAATTCCAACACTGCCCGACAACTTTGATTCGTCGTCCGACTCAGATGAAGAAATGGATGACGGTGACATATCTGGTACATACCAACCTACTGCCGAGACAAGTCAACCCAAACTCTTGAGCCAAGCTGAGTTGAACGATTTGACAAGAGATTTGTGCTTGCCCAAAGAATCTGCTCATTTGCTAGGGTCACGTCTTCGCGAAAATCGTTTGTTAGCTCCAGAAACAACATTCTTCTGGTATCGCAGCCGCAAAGAAGAGTTTCGAGAATATTTCACGTTGGACGAAGAAGCTTCGCTGGTTTACTGTAACAACGTCAACGGCCTCATTGCAGCTATGGGTTTAGCGTATGACCCTACAGAATGGCGGCTCTTCATCGACTCCTCAAGCAGAAGCTTGAAAGCAGTACTACTCTACAATGGTAACAAGGTCGCGTCTGTTCCGGTGGGTCACTCGGTGCAGATGACTGAAAGTTATAGTAACATGGAGCTTTTGCTAACTGCTTTGAAGTACAAACATCACAATTGGATGATATGCGGAGACCTAAAGGTATGTTCGTATCTACAAAAAATATATATATATATATAATATATATATATATATATATATATATATTTTTTTTTTTTTTTTAAGTTCGGGAAGAACCGATTCGCCTCTATTTAAAAGGGCATATCTCAGCGGAAAAACAAAGAAAAAGTGAGAGGAAAGACAGAGGAAAAAGAAAGGGTGGAGGGGACAGTCGAAGTGGAAAAAGACAAGGATGAGAAAGACTGCAGGGACGAGCCCCATCATCCTTGGGTGCTAGGGCCGGGAGGGCGCACGTGAAACCTCCAGGAACAAGCACGTACAAACGAGCACAAAGAGCACTCAAAAGTACGAGCTTAGAACCCCCTTGCGGGGATATATATATATATATATATATATTATATATATATATTTTTATAGGTTATACCCTAGTGGGTCTACAAGGCGGCTACACCAAATACCCGTTTTTTCTGTCTGTGGGACAGCCGAGCAGACAAGCAACACTACGTACAACGCAACTGGCCAGCAAGACGTGGCCTGGAACCAGGTTCGCACAACGTTCTGTCACACGCTCTCGTGAATCCGTAGATGATTCTACTTCCGCCGCTACACATCAAGCTCAGACTTATGAAGAATTTTGTCAGAGCACTCAACAAAGAAAGCCGAGCTTTCGCTTTCCTGAATCAGAAATTTCCACGCGTCAGTGAGGGCAAACTGAAAGCAGGTATTTTTGACGGCCCTCAGATCAGGGAGCTAATGAAAGATGCTCAATTCGACGAAAGTCTGGAGGACAATGAGATCAATGCCTGGCTCGCATTCAAGTCCATTGTCACGAATTTTCTGGGCAACCACCGAAGTCCAGAGTACGAACGTGTTGTCGAGGAGCTCCTGCAGAGCTTCCAGGCTCTTGGTGCACGTATGTCCATAAAGATGTATTTTCTCAGCTCGCATTTAGACTACTTTCCGGACAACTGCGGTGATGTCAGCGAGGAGCAAGGAGAGCGCTTCCACCAGGATATTCGAGTGATGGAAGAGAGGTACCAGGGCCGCTGGGATGTGAAGATGCTCGCGGACTACTGCTGGTGCCTCAAGAGAGACGTTCCAGCTGTGGAACACAGACGAAAGTCTTTGAGAAAGCCCTTTCGTCCACATTAACTGTACTCGTGTACCATTTTTTATATACTTTGTACATTTTCTGTCAATTTAAGTCCGTTTTAAAAAAATAAACTTGCTAGTTTCATAACTATTTTTTTCGAATTATCTATTTTTTAAAAATTGAGATAGCATAAAAACATGACCTGATTGAGCAAAATGAGTTACATTTTTTAATTCAGCATGCAAAAATTATAAAAGAACAACTAAAAAAACCTTGACCTCAGGAAAAAAATTTCAAACGCAGACCAGTGTAATCAAGTATATTTCCATTTTAAATATCTTTTAAACGTGTAGATCGTCATTGTAGCCAAATAAATTGAGATAATCAGTTTAATTTTAACTACTGTGAAATAATTATGGCTTAAAATTTTTGTAGTTTTTAGTTGGTTTCCTATTGGTAGTTAAGTTTTGTTAAAACGAGAATTCCGCAACAGGCTCAGAAATCCTTTGGAACCATGCCATTTAATTTGCGGTCATTTGATGATGAGAAAAAGGCCAGGATGGGAGTCGTGGAATGTGTCACACACAAACTTGTGGAACCATATCCAGTGGTGTGGGAAAAAGTAAGTTTAAGACCACCGTACTTGGTCCTTATACAGGGTGATGCGTAAATGTTTCATAAATCGCAGGGTGTATTCTTGAGACAAAAATAAAGAAAAAAGACCTTATAAACATTGGTTGAGAAACCTGTAGGTTTCGAGCTATAGCATGTGACAGAAAAATTAAACTCCTAAAGATTTTTTACATTTTCTTCCTTTAACTCACTCTCTCCTCTATCCTATTTTGCGACGTGCTGAGGCATACATTCAAGAAGTAGGAACGAATTTTGAACATTTGGGTCATTCTCTGTCAGATCAACCAAAAAAAAATTGAAATTAACACCCTCATCTCTCATATTTTGCTGAAATTTGGTTTATAGGGAGTTTGTGAGCCCTGAATCCATTTCTGAAATTATAAGGTCAATCCGACCAACGGTTCAAGAGATATGACCTTGGGCAATTTGAGGTCACTCGCGAAGTTACTAACATTTGGCGAGCCATAACTTGGGTAATAATTGTCATAATTATATAAAAGTATATATATTTAGAATCAGAAAATGACAAGGAATCCAAATATGCAAGTTTTAGAACTCTAGGTTAAAAAATAAAAAAGTTACACTGTAACCAAAATTTGAGGTCACGATTTGACCTCGGGGGTATCAAATGAGAATTTTTTTTTAAATGTAAAAAATGAAGGCATAGGCATTGGCTATTAGAATCAGCAAAAAAAAGTTTGTTTATGTTAGTATTTTTCATGTAACTAACATATAAGTGAACACCATATTCATAAGTTGTGCGTCAATTCTACCTATTTTTTCACACTTAAGCTCATAATTTGACCTATAGAAATTAAATTACATTTTTTATAGATATAAAAAACAAAGTCAGAGTTCTTGACTAATAGAAACAATCATAAAAAGTTTGTTTATATTGGTACTTTTCATGTAACTAACTTATAAGTGAACACCATATTTATAAATTGCTTGTCATTTCAAGGAATTTTTATATCTTAGCTATCAATTTGACCTCAAGCTCCAAGAATTTAATAAAAATTGTATTTCACTGCTAATCTACACTGGCAATAATAGTTATAATAGTGAAAGGGGAAGACTAAGCTCACATGTAGCCTAAACAAACCTGTTGAAACATGTTGCTACTTGTCTAAGTGCAGAATCAACACAGATAGTTGCAAAATTCCTTGTCTACAGGTTAGTACAGTTCCAGCCAGCACTGTGGGTGGCTGGTGGGTATGGTGTTTTAATGAGCCTCAGAGACTATCAAGGCCTAAAATATTAAGTGTGTATAGCTATATATTTTCTAAAAAATATATATTACCTAATTGTAAATCCTATATCTTTACAGATCAAAATACAATGGTTCGGCACTTGAAATACTGCCAGTACCCTATTCAAAAACAAGAAACGCATAACAATCAATCTTAGAAAAGTGACTGATGTACTTGTTGAAAAATGTGCTGGAAGAGTGAAAAAAGACTCATTGTTGTGTGTGAACTGCTGGACACTGATAATGAAAAACCCCACTATACTTAGTACCACTGAAAACAACGAGTCTGAGCAGGATTCAAATGAATCATCTACTATCAGTGGCTTGAGTAACATCTCTTCAATTCAAGATCTGGACAATGACAGTGATTGCTTGATAAAGGAAAATCCTTCAACTTCAGTTGAACCAGTTCTAGCATTTCTGGACCAAACACCAGTTAAAAAAAGTAAGTAATAAATTAATATAATAACTTATACTTTACTACAAGGTCTGTTTGATCTACTATATAGCCAATTATATAGCGTTTAAGGTACTATAATTAATATTTAATTACTAATATTTAGGTGTGTGAAACCTTTTTTTCTGTTCTTTTCAGAAGGGCTGTCATTAAGCCAGAAAAAGCGCAAGGCTCGTGGTAAGCTATCATCTGCTCAGAAACACCTGAAGGAGAGGCTAGAACTCAGTTATGGTGTTCAAATTACCGAGGAGGTAAGTGATACTTCAAAACCTGAAACTAAATCTGAAGAACATCTAGACAAATTAATGAATGAATTGAAACAGTCATTCCTGGAGAGCAAATGTCACCATCACAAACTACAAATATTGACACTCTCACCATACACAATTGAAAAAACAGCTAGTTTCTTTCAAACTACAACATACATGGTGAAAAGAAGCCATTCACTTAAATCAGAACATGGAATCCTTCCGAAGATTCCACTAATGAGCAAAGGAAAAGTGATATCTGAAGAACACAAAGATATAGTTAGAAGATTCTATGAGTCAGAAGAGGTTAGTCGTATGTGTCCTGGCCAAAAGGATTGCGTGAAAGTTATCAGTGCTGAAGCTGCAATGAAGGTGCAAAAACGATTGGTCCTCGGGAATTTGAGAGAGATGTTTGAACTATATAAAAATGATGAAAAGAATCCCAAAATAGGATTTTCCACATTTGCAAAATTACGGCCATCATATTGTGTGCTTGCCGGTAGTGGTGGGACTCATTCTGTCTGTGTCTGCACATACCATCAAAATCCAAAATTGCAGCTGGCTGCATTGAGAGAAAGAGGTCTTTCATACAAGGATCTTATGGATTACAGTGTCTGCAGTACAGAAAGAGAGACTTGCATGATGCAACTTTGCAATGATTGCCCAAGAGAAGAGGGTGTCCTGGATTTTCTTGAGTTACTTGACAGTGTGAAATCAGCTCCAAATGAAATATCTTACAAGCAATGGGTGACTGTTGACCGTTGTACAATGGTTGATAAGGTGGAGCCACTTCATGAATACTTATCATCCCTAAGCATGAAAATATCCCGCATGGTTCGTCATCACTTTGTTGCTCAGCAACAATCACAGTACTTCAAGCAGTTGAAAGAAACACTACCACCTCAGAGCGAGGTAGTTATAGTAGGTGATTTCTCTGAGAATTATTCTTTCATTGTCCAGGATGCTGCCCAAGGGTTTCACTGGGACAATTCACAGTGTACAGTTCACCCTTTTGTCATCTATTATAGATCATCTGCAGACCAGGAACTTAGCCATTTTAGTGTCTGTTTTTTATCTGCATCACTAAAACACAACACTATAATGGTTTACTCATTCATATTGAAGCTTATGACATATGTTAAATTCAGATGCCCACAATTGAAGAAGGTGCACTATTTCTCAGATGGATGTGCTGGCCAATATAAGAACAGATACAACTTCACAAATCTCTGTTACCATGAAGAGGATTTTGGTGTGTCTTGTGAATGGCACTTCTTTGCTACATCCCATGGCAAAAATGCATGTGATGGGATTGGAGGAACAGTGAAAAGAGCTACTGCTCGTGCCAGTTTGCAGAGAACTACAGAGAGGCAAATTCTTACACCAGAACACGTGTTTCAGTTTTGTGAAGAAAACTTGAGCAAGAAGATAAATTTTTTCTTTGTAACTACAGCTGATTTGAAAGATGCAGAAGAACGGTTGGAACATCGATTCAAGGATAGTAGGCTATTCCTGGAACTCAGAAATATCATAGATTTGTTCCCCTAAACAAGGAAGAACTGATGGTGTATCCCATTTCAAGTGGCATTGGAGAAAAGAAAAGAATAAGGAAAAGTCATTTTACTAATGAACCTGCAATGCTTGGTAACCTAAAATGTGTCAAACCAGGAGAGTATGTTGGCTGCATTTATGACATGCAAGTTTGGTATGGAATTGTGGAGGAATATTGTGAAGAGTTTGATGATTTCACTGTGAACTTTCTACATCCCTCTGGGTCATCAGGATCAAGTGCATATTATTATCCATCAAACAAGGATTCATGTGCAGTGCCAGGACATCATATATTAACTGTAATGAGTTGTCCTACCCTAAGAGGAGGCAGCAGAATTCAATACATTTTTCCACAAAAAGAAATTGATGAGAGCATCGAGCATGCAAAAATTGTATTAGGCTAGCACATGAATCCTCTAAGTAGGTCTTCCCCTTTCACTATTATAACTATTATTGCCAGTGTAGATTAGCAGTGAAATACAATTTTACATTTTTTGCCTTTGTTTTTATATCTATAAAAAAATGTAATTTTAATTTCTATAGGTCAAATTATGAGCTTAAGTGTGAAAAAATAGGTAGAATTGACGCACAACTTATGAATATGGTGTTCACTTATATGTTAGTTACATGAAAAATACTAACATAAACAAACTTTTTTTTGCTGATTCTAATAGCCAATGCCTATGCCTTCATTTTTTACATTTAAAAAAAAATTCTCATTTGATACCCCAGAGGTCAAATCGTGACCTCAAATTTTGGTTACAGTGTAACTTTTTTATTTTTCAACCTAGAGTTCTAAAACTTGCATATTTGGATTCCTTGTCATTTTCTGGTTCTAAATATATATACTTTTATATAATTGTGACCATTATTACCCAAGTTATGGGTCGCCAAATGTTAGTGACCTCGCAAGTGACCTCAAATTTCCCGAGGTCATATCTCTTGAACCGTTGGTCGGATTGACCTTATAATTTCAGAAATGGATTCAGGGCCCACA
The DNA here is from genome assembly GCA_023014485.1 of Bathynomus jamesi. Classification (NCBI taxonomy): domain Eukaryota; kingdom Metazoa; phylum Arthropoda; class Malacostraca; order Isopoda; family Cirolanidae; genus Bathynomus; species Bathynomus jamesi. The sequence goes on along the minus strand of JAJOZX010001447.1, from coordinate 761,622 downwards.
AACTCCCTATAAACCAAATTTCAGCAAAATCTGAGAGATGAGGGTGTTAGGCACTGGTTGATCTGACAGAGAATGACCCATTTACTTTAATGAAGCAAATGTATCACACGGTGTATTTGCGTAAAATATAAAAAGTCTTTAGTAGGAGTTTCATTTTTCTGTCGCGTGCTATAGCTCGAAACCTACGGGCTTCTCAACCTACATTCATATGGTCTTTTTCTCAAGAATACACACTGCAATTTATGAAAGTTATGCATCACCCTGTATAGGGCTAGTAGGCACTTTTAGGAGTAAAGATAACTAATACGTAATGGGAGAGCTTCTACCCAGATGATTATTGTTAGTAATATTTTTTGTCAGGTTTTATATATAGGTATATAGTATGAATAGAAAGACGAAAGTGATGGCAAACAGGTTTATTTGTGTAGATGTTTCAGAAGTACTTCCATCATCAGTGGTAAAATAAATAAAATTCACATACATAAAATTTGGAATAAAATTGTAAATATAATTGTTAATAATAACTAGGAATATCTGGAGAGATGGGTAAAAAATAATGATTGTTGTTGTTTAGCCTCCGCAACATTTAAAATTTTTTTTTTTTTTATGCAGGAAGTAAGGGCAAATGCCCGCAAAAACGCCCCTCCCATAGAAGAAAAAGAGAGCCAAAATCAAGGTCTGGGGTTTTCAAAATGCCAAGACACTACATTTGAAAGATAGGTCATAGACAGGAGGAAAGATGGATTGAGGAAGATTGTTCCAGAGTTCACTGGTTGAGTAGATAAAAGACTGAAAATACCGATTAACCCTTGCGTTAGCTAGTTGGACGGAAAAGGAATGAGAAAGTGTAGGAAGTCTGGTACTGCGTGCTCCTTAAAGGAGGAGGCATACAGTTAGAGTTCAGGAGAGTAATGTCCGTTATGATAGCGATAGTAAAGAGAGAGAGGCAACATTGTGGCGAAGAGAGAGATTGAAGACAATCAGTAAGAGGCGGGGAATTGATGAGACGAAAAGCCTTTGATTCCACTTGGTCAAGTACGGCTGTGTTGGTTGAACCACCCCACACGTGAGAAGCATACTCCATTCAAGGTCGAACAAGACCACTGCACAGAGGCAGCAACTGAGTAGGGGTGAAGAAACCACAGAGGCGGTACAGCACACCTAACCTCTTGGAAGGTTTTAGAAAGAGAGTATATGTGATCTTTCCAGGAAAGATCATGAGAAAAGGAAATGCCAAGAATGTTAAGAGAAAAGGAAGGATTGAGTTGTGTTGAAGGCAAGGGGATAGTCGTGTGGAAGATTGTGATGAGTAGACAGATGGAGGAACTGAATTTTTGAGGCATTGAAAGCCACAAAGTTTTCTCTGCCCCAATCAGAGATAGCAGAAAGATCAGAGGTCAGGTGCTCCATAGCCGCACTACGCGAATCATGGAGTGACTGTTGAGAGGGACGCTTTGGGAATCGGCACAGGAGTGAATAGGACAGGAAATGCGAATTAAAATGTCATTAATAAATAAAAGGAAAAGAGTGGGTGACAGGACAGAACCCTGAGGAACATCATTGTTCATAGCTTGAGAAGAACAGTGGCCTTCTACAACTGTAGCTATAGATCGGCCAGAAAGGAAATTAGAGAGGAATGCATAGATGGAAGGATAGAAACCGAAGGAGGGTAGTTTCGAAATTAAAGATTTGTGCCAGACTCTGTCAAAAGCCTTTGATATATCTAGCGCAATAGCAAAATTTTCACCAAAATCCCGAAAGAAGGATCTACAGAAGCTAAGGCTAACAAAGACCCTAAGATCCACTCTTGAGGTTAGCCTGAGAGAAAGGAAAGAGGAGAATAAGGAGTTAATTAAGTAGCAAAACCTATCATTCGTGGTTAACATTCATTCAGAAAAAGAGAAAGAAAGACTCCCTATCATCATCCGCCGGCCATTGCCGAAAAGTCGGAAAAATAGTCGAAGAGAATAGGAGAGGGGTGAAAGATGAAAAGAAGTAAAATAAGAACGCTTACAAACCATGCAAACACAGTCCTAACTCATTGTCATACCATGCAAACTACAGACATTCAAGTAAGGAAAGGATAAGAAAAAAAAAAAAAGTAGGTAGAGTATAACAAAAAGTGCGTTAGTTTACGCTACGAGCCACATCTACGTTCGTGTTTGTTCCCCCCCCCCCCCCCCTCTCTCCTGGTATCACACGCCAGCATGTTACAAGCTGGCATTAATCGTCAACAGACTCATCCTCAACCACCAATCCCCAGAGCTCCTGTTGCTAATTTTTTTTTATTTTAAACAGTTAATATTTTTAAAATGCCTATCTAAACGTTTTTAACATATTAACGCTGGAAAAGTTCACGACTGACGCGGGAAGATTATTCCATTTATCAATTACTTTAAACGTAAAGAATTTTTTAGCGATATTAGTAATGAAACGTCTGCAACGCAACTTAAATCCGTTATTACGAGTATTGCTGTTATCGAAAGCGAACAGTTTGTCAAAATTTACGTTATCGATTTTATTAACGATTTTGAAAACTTGAATAAGCTCCCCCCCTTAATCTCCCAGTTTCGAGTGAATGCCAATCTAACTCTCTAATCCTATCTTCATAAGGCTTGTTGCGCAATGACGGAATTAGTTTCCTGGCACGACGCTGAACCCTTTCTAACCTATCAATATCCTCGCGCAAATACGGGTACCAAAACTGAACGGCATATTCTAAATGAGGCCTGACTAGGAACTTGTAAAGGGGAAATATAATATTCTTCTATTTAAATTCGAAATTACGCGCTGTGAAGCCTAACATCCTATTAGCTTTTGCGCAAGACTCCAGGCACTGGTTCTTAACTTTTAAATCCTTAGATACGCGTACGCCTAAATCTACTTCCTCGTCAACGCTCGCTAACTCTATCACCCATCGTGTACGTGTAATTATTGTTACGAGAACCTATATGCAAAACTTTACATTTGTCTACGTTAAATTGCATCTGCCACTTATCCGTCCACTCCATAATCCTATTTACATCGTCTTGGAACCGATGTCTATCGTCCTCGTTAACAACCTTACCACCTATTTTAGTATCGTCCGCGAATTTTGACACGTTACTAGTCAATCCTACATCTATGTCGTTAATGTAGATTATGAATAGCAATGGGCCTAACACTGAACCCTGTGGGAACACACTACCTACATCCAACCACCCCGATTCACTACCATTAACAACGACCCTCTGTCTCCTAGCACGAGGCCATTCCTCTAACCAGTTAGCTACCTGACCGCGTATACCGTGCGCTTTAACCTTCGCAATTAATCTTCTATGCGGAACTCTATCGAACGCCTATGCCTATCGTATTCGCGCACTATTTCGTTATAAAATTCTAACAAATTAGTTAAACAAGATCTATGGCGTCGAAACCCATGCTGACTACTATTAATCAAGTCGCGACTTTCTAAGTGATCGATGATACGATCCGTAACTACGGATTCCAAAAGTTTACCGACAATTGATGTTAAGCTAATAGGCCTATAATTGCTAGCTACTCTGCGGTCGCCTTTTTTAAAAATGGGCGTGACGTTAGCTAATTTGAAGTCTTCAGGAATAATCCCCGTTTCCAGAGACTGATTAAAAATCTTCTTTAAGGGGCCTACGATAACGTCTTTCAAATCTTTCCAATGTCTGGGATAAAGCGCGTCAGGGCCTGGAGCCTTGCTAACTTTTAGCCTCGATATAATGCGCAATCTCACCCTCGTAAACAGTTATTTCATCCAAAATAGTCTCGCTTCTAAATGGAACGATATCGTCCACATCGGGGATATTATTGACATCTTCTATGGTAAAAACTGTCGCAAAAAAGTTATTAAAAATACCCGCCATCGCCTGAGCGTCGGAAGCCAAAACGCCATTAGCGTCCACGAGAGGGTCTATATTATCTTTTATCGGCTTAAGATTATTCACGTAATCGAAAAACTTTTTTGGGTTATGTTTACCATCCGCAGCTATAAGTATCTCTTAAATTACGCTTAGCATTCCTAACTGATCTTTTAACCTGACGTTGAAGCTCGATATATCTATTAACGTTAGTTACCGTGCCATTGCGCTTAAGTCTTTACGCTCGTTTATGAACTCGCCTATTTCCCTAGTCCACCACTTAGGCCTACCATGATTTCTAGCACGCTTGGGCCTACGAGGGATAAACTCCCTTTCGATATCCAAGAAACTACCTTTAAACGCCAACCAATGCAAATTTGTGTCATTACCCATAAATAAGTTATCCCAATCCACTACTCTCATCCTATCCCCAAAATTGGCCCTACGAAAATCAGGGACTTCTACTACGTTACTATCCTGTGTGTTTTCTATCAATAACTTAAACCTAAGAATTTGATGATCACTACATCCTAAACTCTCGCCTACTTCTAAACCTTCGACTATATTTTCGCCGTTCGTCATCACCACGCGTTGGTTCGGTAACCATCTGTCGTAAAAAATTATTTTCCATGAACCCAATCAATCTCAAACCCTCATCGTTACCAGTAAAAGTCCCCGACAACTATACTATCCCGATTATTAATAAAGTTACCAAGAAGTGTGTAAAATCTAGTATCGGTATCGAGACATAGTCAGACAGATATGCAAGAAGATCGCTAGTCGAACGTTCCTTGCGGAATCCATACTAACGATCTGAAAGAAGATTGTGAGAAGAGATGTGTTTAAGAACCTTCCTATTAAGGATAGATTCAAAAACTTTGAAAAGGCAAGAAATCAAAGCAATTGGACGATAGTTGAAGGGTTGAGAGCGGTCACCCTTCTTTGGGGACAGGCTGAATGAAAAGTACCAGATGAGAGAGAAAGACGAAAGGGTTTGCCGAGGCAGGGTGTCAGCACAGAAATACAGTTCTTAAGAACAACAGGAGGAACACCATCAGGACCATACGCCTTCCGAGAGTTGAGCCCAGATAGGGCAGAAAAAACATCTTTAGAAGAGATTCTAATTTGAGACATAATAAAGTCAGAGGTGGGAGGAGATGGAGGAAAAGCACTGGATCGTCCATGGTTGAATTGTAAGTGAAAGTTTGAGCGAAGAGTTCAGCTTTGTCAGGAGAAGAGACGGCAACTGTGCCGTCGGAATGGAAAAGAGGAGGGAAAGAAGTAGTTGTTGAAGAGATTCTTAGCTAGATGCTAGAAAGAGTGAGAAGAATTAGAATTGGATAGATTTTCACATTTTTGGCGAGTGAAGAGCAGATTTTGTACGATTGTGTGTAGAAATGAAAAGGTTTATTGGCAGACTATTGTCCATATGACAAATATTACACTGTGTAACACTGATTCTGTTTATATAGAATTTTTTGTTTTTATATGCATTTGTGGGCGCTGAGTCCAAATCTGGCCTTGGTTTGTGTGTATCATCAATGGTTTCAGAGATAATCCATTTTTCATGTTTTACCAGTATAATGTTATGGGCACAGCAATATCAGAATAATCAGGAATTGTTGAGAACAATCCGGATGTTCGTTGACAGTTTCTTGCTCTAGAAATTGCCCGAAACTTCCACTGTGTTATATAAAAAAGAGCGCAGTCTGAGAAGTCAGTAAGTGTGAGCACACACAGAAAGCAGGTTGTTTGTCTGATGGTTACCAGCACTGAGGTACTGTTTCTGTGCTGACGATTTGAGTGTTATCGATCCTTTTTTATTGCGAACATTATTTCAGTGTTGTGAATACATCTTTTTTCTGGAATCTGTAATTTGTTGCAGATTTAATAACTTCTCTCTATATCTGCAGGTTATGATTAATGTAGTACAGTTTGGTAAAGAGAGTGGCAACTAGAGCTTGTAAACACTCGCCGGATATATTCTGCTATGTTTGTGGGTATTACATAGGCCCCAAGCAAGTATCGCACAAGATTGTGAAAGGCACCAAGTTCTGGATCGTGTATCGGCTCTATTTTGGTATGCCTATGGGTGACCAAGATAAGCCCTGGGCACCCCATGTGATCTGTGGAAGCTGCCGCTCCACACTTGAAGCGTGGCTGAGGGGAGTACGCAAGGCAATGCCCTTTGCGGTACCCAGAATATGGAGAGAACCAAAGAGCCACCACGACGATTGCTACTACTGCATCGTAGATGTTTCTAAGTACACGAAAGTTAAAGGAAGGCAGACTTCAGTATCCAAGCATAGCGTCGTCCATAGCTCCTGTGCCACATGGCGAAGGTCTTCCAATACCACGTCCACCAGAAAAGGTATCTATCCATTACTTTACCTTCTGTATTTACAGACTGTGGGTCATTATGTGTCGATTTTTCTTAGTGCTGACGCTCTTCTACATATATAGCTATGCCTATATTTTGTTTCTTTGCTTTGCAGGTTGAAAATGAGGATGCAGCTAGCTCATCTGAGATGTCGGCTGGTGAGGACAGTCATGATGAAGAATATACAGTAACTTTCAGTACAAACCCTCACTGACGAAATCAGGGTCTGAGCTTCTGACCTCCAGACTCAAAGAGTGGAATTTGTTTGGAGAAGACTGCAAGAGCACTGTATACTGAAAGCGGCATGAAGAGTTTGCAAGGTTCTATGATGTCAATGGCTCTCTCTGTTATTGCAGTGAGGTTAATGGTCTATTCACAGCTATTGGGTTAACACATATACCCTCAGAGTGGCGCCTGTTTATTGACAGTTCAACTCGGTATTTAAAAGCTGTTCTACTCCACAATGGGAACAAATATCCATCTATACCAGTTCCACATTCTGTTCAAATGAAAGAGGACTATGAAAATGTCAAACAACTGCTTACTCAAATCAGGTATGAACAATATAACTGAGACGTGTGTGGTGATTTCAAAATGATTGGTTTCCTGTTAGGTTTACAAGGAGGGTTTACTAAATATTCATGTTTTCTTTGCCTGTGGGATAGCAGGGCTTCAACTAAGCACTACAAAACAGTTCAGTGGCCTCCACATGAAGGACTGCAACCAGGAAAGTACAATGTACTCAGGGAACCTCTTGTGAAGCCTGACATAGTTCTGCTACCACCTCTCTATATTAAGTTGGGTCTAATTAAGCAGTTTGTAACTGCGTTAGATTTTGGAGGGGAAGTTTTCCAACAGATTCGGGTCATGTTCCCTAAACTCTCTGAGGCCAAAGTCAAGGCTGGCATCTTTGTAGGACCACAAGTCAAGGCGCTGTTGAATTCAAAGAACCTTGAAGCCAAGATGACTCCGATCGAAAAAGAGGCTTGGTGTGCTTTCCGTGATGTGGTTCGCGGGTTTTTAGGCAACCATAAAGCACCAAACTATAAGGAGTTAGTGTCAAACTTGATTAAGTGCTATGGCAAAATGGGGTGCCGTATGTCTTTAAAATTACACTATCTGCATTCACATCTAGACTCTTTTCGTGATAACCTAGGCGATGTGAGTGAAGAACATGCGAAAGATTCCATCAAGATATTCAAACGATGGAGAAAAGGTACCAGGGCCATGGGATGCTTCCATGATGGGAGACTATGTATGGTCGCTGATCAGAAAGGATAAGAATGTTCATACGCGGAAGTCGCGTTCTTCAGTGCATTTTTAAGGAACGCACACTGCATAACGAGGCTTGTTATTCTCTTATCGGTTCTCCTCATGATATATATTATATCCTTTGCACCATTTTGGGTTTGTCAAACAATTTTGGCTCAATAAACATTAATTTCCAATAGTTTTTTTATTTTCAGAAAATATTTTTTAGCGTTCTTTATATACTTTGCCATATGAAAAGTGTGATAACCTATATTTTTGAAACGGTTGATGATAGAGCAAAACCAATATCATTTTTGGAATCAGCTCCCCGAAATCATAATAAACAGAAAATTTTTCAAATTTTTTGTTACCCAGTGTTATTAATACAATGACAGTTCATATACTAAGGATAGAAATATATACAATTGATTAGAAATAATACTGTAATGTCGAAGTTAAGTGGAGCTACAGACAGACGTTTTCGTACTAAGAAGTCCATAGCTTAGAGGATAAATGGCAGGACTCATGGATAGCTTGGATGATCGGGTTAGTTGATTTTTTAATTCTTTGCATTAGACTGTTGAGCACGTCTTGTTACCTCCGGGAAGCTCGGAACATTGCTGGTAGCAAACATTTGAGAAGCTGAGCATCTCAGGGATAATTTATGTAAGTCTAAAAGACCTGTTGTACAGCAAATTTAGAGTAGCAGACGTCAGATTTAGTGTATCTGGATATTGTCTCTCTCCGCTTATAGTGTGTGAAAACTAGGAAAGACTTACTTTTATATGGTAATTGCTATGGATAGTCTCTCTGATTACGCTTATAGTCTCTCTTTTCAGCTAGTATAGTCTACTTGGCAGCTCTAGTTTACACTTGTATTTGTGATGCCGTGCTGTTTACAGGCTTACTAGATGGCCATGGAAGGAAAATGGTTTGTTTTAATGTAAAATGAACATAGTTTTGATGTTTCAGTTGAATTGCAAGAACAATTTTAGTGAGAAATTGCATAGTAAAGGTATTTGTTGTAAATATATTGATATACAGTGCATAGTCATTATTTTCAACCTTGCAACCCTCGAGAGACCAAACTGTGGATATAGTGTCCTTTTGGCTTGGCACCGAGTGGGACACTATAAACGGCCTCTACTCTATAAGCTGAATGAGAGTCAGGAGTTGGATGGCGACGGTACCTTCTGAAAGCCTTTCTAAATAAATAACGTCAGCCGCTCTATGCCTATCGTATTCATGCACGATTTCGTTATAAAATTCTAACAAATTAGTTAAACAAGATCTATGGCGTCGAAACCCATACTGACTACTATTAATCAAATCGCGACTTTTAAGTGATCGACGATACGATCCCTAACTTCGGATTCCAAAAGTTTACCAACAATTGACGTTAAGCTAATAGGCCTATAATTGCTAGCTACTGTGCAGTCTCCTTTTTTAAAAATGGGCGTGAGGTTAGCTAATTTGAAGTCTTCAGGAGTAATCCCCGCTTCCAGTGACTTGTTAAAAATCTTCTTAAGGGGCCTACGATAACGTCTTTCAAATCTTTCAAATGTCTAGGATAGAGCGCGTCAGGGCCTGGAGCCTTGCTAATTTTTAGCTTATCGATATAATGCGCAATCACACCCTCGTAAATAGTTATTTCATTCAAAATAGTCTCGCTACTAAATGGAACAATATCGTCCACGTCGGGGACATTATTTACGTCTTCTATGGTAAAAACTGTCGCAAAAAAGTTGTTAAAAATACCCGCCATCGCCTGAGCGTCGAAAGCCAAAGTGCCGTTAGCGTCCACTAGAGGGCCTATGTTATCTTTTATCGACTTAAGATTATTGACAGTCAAAAATTTTTTTTGGATTATGTTGACTATCCGTAGCTATAAGTATCTCTAAATTACGCTTAGCATTCCTAACAGATCTTTTAGCCTGACGTCTAAGCTCGATATATCTATTAAAGTTAGCTACCGTGCCATTGCGCTTATTAAATCTATACGCTCTGTTACGCTCGTTTATGAATTCGCCTATTTCCCTAGTCTACCACTTGGGCTAGTTCACCAGGAATGTCAGTGAAATGGGAGGAAAGCCAAAGGTGGTGGTGAACATCTAGGGCAGTGATGCACAAACCCTGGCCCGCGGGCCAAATGTGGCCCCCACGGGTCTTTTCAATTCAATGAAAAAGTTAGAAAAATCTGAAATATTACCCCTGGTTATAAAAATGCATATTTATAAAAAATAGAATATCTATATATCTGGCCCCTACATATAAAACAGATGGTTGGTTTGGCCCTCACATCAAAAAAGTTTGTGCACCACTGATCTTGGGTAATATGATGGAGGGAACCTACAGCTTTACTTGGAATCCGAACCACGGGTAACTACATAGTCAGGACGCGGAGCACGGTTTCCCATCCATCTACTATCTGACCCAATGTCACTTAACTTCGGGTACATTATTAATAGTTCGGTTCACTATTTACAAATGTAGAAACCGATATCGTACAGTAAATTAAAATCACATTGACTTGAAATCTGGAAACGGGTACAGTGTACAAAATAGTGGTTAACTTACTATTGCTAGTTCAATGGAAGATTGATAATCACTTATCCCTTTAACGCTGACTGTTGCCTTAAGGCAACATGAGCTTGACAATCGATTTTGGGTCTTATGATCTGAATATTTGAGGTTATTTAGGCTTGAACAGGAAAAAAATTTAAAATGAAAATTTCAATTCACCCATGAAAGGGCTAAGGAGGGGTTTCATTTGGGAGTATAAAAGACTAGCATGTTTTACTGAAGCAACATTCAATAATTTGAAAATCAGGGAGGCGGAGACGATGATTACTGCGCACCGTGTGAACTCTTATGCTTGAATGTGAAGGACGGGAAAGAGGGCACAGGTCTAAGTGCTCATTCGTACGGATTTTGAATTTGCGGTCGGAACAGCCGATATATCCTGCATTGCAGTCAGGGCATTTATAAAGTAAATAAAGCATTAGCGTACATAACGAGGAAGGGATTCTTTGTTTGAAAAATGATCTTATTGATTTATCCACAAAAATTAATTTTGAAATTATCAGGTCATCCCATAAGTAATGTAGTTTTTTAGATCGGAATTTGAAGGACAAAAAAAAAAAAAAAATCAACAAACTTTTTAATCTAGTATATATTTTCCATCGGAATCACTGACACTCTGCCAACGTCCTACAAGCTTTTCAATGCCATGTTTATAGAATTCAGGCTGTTTTGAGGCAAAAAACGTACAAAGACTGGTGTGCAGGTCATCTAAAGAAGTATGCTGTTTCTCGTCGAGATAGTTTTGCAGACTCCTGAAGAGATGATAATCTGAAGGCGCAAGATCTGGAGGATGTGGAAGTTTTTCCCACCCAAGCTCCTCAATTTTTGCAGAAGTGATCCGAGCGGTATGAGGACGTGCGTTGTCGTGGTGGAACACGATTCCTTTCCGATTAACCAAAGAAGGTCTCTTCTTTTAGTGCAATGTTCAATCGATCCAGTTGTTGACAGTAGACTTGAGCGGTGATTGTTTGGTTGTGTGGTAAGGTTTCAAAGTGTATTACACCACCTTTATCCCACCAAACACTAAGCAACACCTTTCGAGGGTGAATATTTGGTTTTGGCTGTGGTGTCGCTGGTTCTCCGGCACAAACCCACTGTCGACGGCGCTTAACATTCTGGTACAGTATCCACTTTTCTTCACCAGTCACTAAACGGTGCAAAAACGGATGTTGGAGTTCACAGAAATGAAGAGCTGTGCTAATGTTTACCCGCACCCTCAGATTGTCGACCGACAATTCATGTGGCACCCATTTTCCTAACTTAGGCACTTTCTCGAGTTGTTGCAAATGTCGATGGATGGTGGATTGGTGGACGGGGATGAATTGAGTTTCTGGGACAATTCTTCGACAGTTGTTGAACAGTCTTCTTCAAGTATGGCTAACAGCAGGGCGTCCAGAGCGTGCTGCATCTGTCAAACAGCAGTCACCATTCCTAAACTTTTGAAACCATCTTCGACATTTCCTCACATGCAGAATATCGTTGCCATAAACGTCCTGAATATTTCGCGTTGCTTCAGTAGCACTATTCCCTTTTTTGAACTCATAAAGCATTATATGCCTGATATGCTCTTCTGATACCGCCATGTTTATGAGGGGTTCACATAAAGCAAAACACACGTCTTCACTGGTCAAGGTCTGTAAAGTATGTAGCGAAACACGATAGATCTCCTCTTAGATATAATCGGAAAATTTATGCTTAAACCGAGTAGGACTAGTTTAAACTTAATCTATCGTAAAAAAACATTACTTATGGGATGACCTGATATTTTGGGGGTGAAGATTCCGTAGTAAAGATTTTCAATCTTTATATTTATATATTCCAAGGGATAGGGTATTTAAAGAATTCTTTCCACGTGGTCCCAGCGTAACGTTAAAGACGACTAAAAATAAAGGACGAGTGCGGGGGGGTGCTAGAAACCCCTCCCACCTGTATGTAACTGTTTCCACAAACGAACGGTCAGAGAAGGGGCAAAGCGGGGCGTTTTCCGCGACGGCTCATGCTGGGGTGTCTGAATGTGCATGGGTGTGGTAAGGATGATGATAATGATTGGAGTTGTTTAACCTCCTTCGCAACATCTAAGGTCATATGACGAAGGGGACCTACAGCTTTACGTGGGGTCCGAACCACTGGTCGCTACATAATCTGGACGTGGAGGACGGTCTCCCATCCAACTACTACCCAGACCCAATGTCGCTTAACTTCGCTGATCAACGGGAAACGGTGTTACGACATTGGCTGCGACGTAGCCCTGGTCAGGATGATAAGAAGGGAGAGATTGGTGCTCTGTTGAGTGGAGCGATGTGGTATGTTGGGGGCGGCGGCGGTTGGCAATGTGCCGATTCAGGGTGTATGAAGCGGTCTAGGTAAACCGTGGAGTAGTCTGTGGGGCTGGGCTGTGGATAATGTTGCCCTGAGGCAGATGCATTATTTTCATGTTAACTGATGAAGTCAATGCGAGTGATTGAGGCGCTTCCTGCCTGTTTCTGACGTGACCTCACTGCGGTGGGAGAGGCGTTTGGCTATAATAAAAAAATTATTTGTGTTTGAAACATGACCAGGATAGGGCAATTTTGAGATTTTAATTTACTGTACAGTATTTGTTTTAACATTTATAAAATAGTAAGCTGAACTACTTATAATGTACCTGCCTCTCCAGGTATTCATAGTTGTTATTAATTATTATATTTACAATTTTATTTTGGTGAATTATCTTGCTTTATTTTAGCACTAATGATGGAATAAGTAATTCAGAAACGTTTGTACAAATGAACCTACAATGTCTTCGTGTTTTCATACTGCGTGTAAGATTCCCTAGGAATGAACTTATATATACAGGGTGTATCTAAAGTTCGGTACGTAGGAAATTAAATACATATGCAATTGGAACCTCGTCCGGAATTTTGATACACCCTGTATGTGCGTATATACAGTGTGTATATATAGTTGCGTGTGTAAGAGAGCGAGTGTGTTTTTATAATAATAAAGTGGAAAGAAACAGCATAAAACATGAGGATGTAATTAGTAATTGTGTAAATAAATGTGGTATTAATATAAATGAGAGACGAGAGTAAATTCAGGAAGCGGTTATTGTTAACCTTGTATCTTGTATTAATCTCTCGATAAGGCAGGCATGATTTGTCGCAGTGATGTACACTGAAATAATTTTCCTACCTTCATGAAAGAATGGAAGTAAGGGAATGAAAATGCATCTAGAGACGTAAAGCCTTTTCATTTTAATATTTGTGACTAACCCTCTTTGATAAGAGCCTTGACTCCCGTCTGGCATATAGCTAATATATAAGACCGAGTAACTTTATGGTTCAGATTGTATCGTATTTCAAGTTTCTTCAGCTTAACCTTGGAGTGATGTGACTGATCTCTTCTTAGCTTCCTATCTAGATGCTTCCACATTTGCTCAGTAGGGTGCCCAGGAAAACCTTTTTCGTCTTTTGTCTTCCATTGTCGAGTAATAAGATTCCACACGGAGTTCATTTTCATTGAAAATATACTGATTCAAAACTTAGCTGATGTAAATGGTTCTTTAAGATTTCCACGTACCTAGTTCCCCCCCCCCCCCCCCCCCCCCCCCCCCCCCCCCCCCCCCCCCCCCCCCCCCCCCCCCCCCCCCCCCCCCCCCCCCCCCCCCCCCCCCTGATACCCATGCCTCCACACTTCACAATCTGCTAAGAGACCGATTATCACTGGGCAACAAAAAAAAAATTTTTTCGTGTCCCAAGAATGAAAATACCTTATTCTTATAGTATTTTCTGTGCTGAATCCAAATAAGTTTGTAAAATTTCTCTATCAGGTCTGGTTTTTGTGTGACATGCAATTTAATTTTTAAAAACCCATATAGTTACATACTTATTAAAATATGATCGAAAAGACATACCTGTAGTTTAAAAAGTAGCTTGTTTTGATTTTCTGCTGTGCTTTGCCTCAGGCATGTCTCTCTTAAGAGTCCAGCAATAGTCAGCCAGCATACTGGGCTCCATTTGCCTTGGTAACGGTTTTCCATGGCAGAAATATCCTGATGAAAACGCTCACCATGTTCGTCGCTTACCGCACCCAGGTTTTCCGGAAAAAAGTCCAAGTGAGAGTCCAAGAAATGAACCTTTAATGACATATTGCACCCCATTGCTGGTAAGACTTAAGAAGATCTCCTACTATTTCAGGATAGTTTTCGGCCTTGTGATTTCCCAAAAAATTTGTGCAGACACTTTTGAAACTTTGCCACGCAGCTTTCTCAACTTCATTCAACTCTCCTTCAAATCTCTCATCTCTTAACAATTCTCTGATCTGAGGGCCTACAAAAATGCCTTCTTTAATCTTGGCATCACTGATCCGGGGAAACTTATTTCTCAAGTATGTGAATCCTGTTTGCGCTTTATCCATCGCTTTAACAAAGTTTTTCATAAGTCCAAGCTTGATATGCAAAGGAGGAAGGTACACTTTCTCAGGGTCAACAAGTGAACTATTCACAACATTTTTCTTGCCTGGAACAAGTGAGGTGCGTTTTGGCCAATCCTTCTTAACGTAGTGTTTTGCTTGTCCCTACTGTCCCACTCACATAAAAAACAACAGTACTTGGTGTAACCTAGCTGCAACCCTAGCAAAAGTGCAATGACCTTCAGATCTCCACAGATATTCCACTTATATTTCTGATACTGAAACTTTTCTAAAAGCAACTTCATGTTGTCGTATGACTCTTTCATGTTTGCAGCATGTGCAATAGGTACAGAAGGAAATTTATTTCCGTTGTGAAGGACTGCTTTCAAGCTGACTTTTGAGGAGTCAATGAACAATCGCCACTCATCCACGTTATGTTCATGACCAAGAGCCCCCATGACTGAATTAACATCTTTACAAAACACAAGTCCATCTTCATGGGAGAACCATTCTTTGAATTCATCATGGCGGCTGCGGAAAAAACAAACTTTAGTGTCACGTTGCAGTAGATTCCAACCCTTTAATCTTGAACCTAAAAGTTCAGCCTGCTTAGATAATTTCAAATCACGAACTAGGTCATTTAGATCTCCTTGTGACAGTAAATGTGGTTCATTGGAGGAACAGGTAGCCTGGAATGTTGGATCAGAAATGTCTTCATCTTTTTCCTCGTGATATGCTACAGCTACGTTTGATTCCTCATCACTTAAAATTACATGTTCAGGAGGATTTGGTACTGGAAGTTGAGCACTGTGGGGAACTGGTCTCATTGCAGACGGTAGATTAGGGTATTTCATAAGGCTCTTTGTTTTTGAAGTGATCCCCTTTGTATTTACCAGGCAGAAATAGCAGTCTGTTGTGTGATCTTTGGGTTCCCTCCAAATCATTGGAATAGCAAATGGCATGTGACGTGAACCGTTTAGCCATCCTGTAAGTAGTCTTACACATGTCACACAACAAATGTCCTGATCCTACTTTACATCCGAAATAAAGTTCATAGCATTTTTTTACTAATGGTGTAAAGTTACGTTTCTGGGATTTTAAAGTTAGATCACCACATACATAACAAAAGGAATTAGGATGATTCAGACAGTTCCGCGGCATTACAAAACATCTATATGAATACAACACTGGTGTAAAATTAACAAGAAGCAACAGACACTAGCTGTTAACACTGTGACATTTACAAGCAGACTGACTTGGAGCTGCTCTACACACAGAAACTAGGCTCATGCCTGAACAGGTACAAACATGTTTCAACCTGCACAGTCTGCTGCTCCGACCAAATTTATTCTGCCAGCATTATCAGAACTTTCTCCCCAAAGGAATAAATTGTACTAATTTTACAGAAAAATTAATACAACATATATATTAATATTAATATATTTTATTATAGTTATATTAATTAATATAATATATTATTATTTTTATAATGTTTTATATTATAATATTGTTATATACTTAATTATATATAATATGTTATTATTTTTTTATCCGGTGATCATGCTAAATGAGGAAAAAATGAACATAGCGTCACAAGTAAACTAAGCCTGATAGAAAAAATCTGATTTCATATTTAGATTCAGCATGAAAAAGTACACTTAGAACACCCATCAAAACCCTTGTGACAAAATTGTTGTTGACTAGTGTTAGGAAAAGTTTCTACACCCACATTCTATCTCTAGATTTGGACTCGAGCAACGTGAATTCGTTTGAGAACACGTGTCTGTAAATGTCAAGGGTCGTACCACTTCTGTGGCCCATTCTCCTCAATTGTGTTTATCTTTTAGAAGGAAAGGAATTCTTGCTTATTACGGGTTTTCATTTAGTTAGTAGAGAGATATGTCAGTGGACTGCATTATAACGGATTTCAATCTAGCAGTGATGTCTGCAACAGCATCCTTATGGATAATTTGAATATCAGCAGACATTCCTTTCGCGGTGTCATTGTTGGTATTTTTCTCATTTGAATCAGTCTGAACTTGTGAAATCTAGAAAGATCACTAGGTCAGTATGTTGCCAAAACAATGCAACCATTAAAATTATTTATAAAAAGAGCGTTGACTGAATTGATATAGGTAGTTTTTGGTTGAGTGCTGGGGCCACGTCGTGGCCAATGTCGTAACCGCTTCTCGTCGATCACCGAAGTTAAGCAGTATTGGGTCTGGAGAGTAGTTGGATGGGAGACCGTCCTTCGTGTCCAGGTTATGTAGCGACACGTTGTTCGAGGCCCCTACGTAAAGCTGTAGGTCTACCCGTTACGGTTGACATTTTGAGTGGCTTCAAATCGACCCCGTCTAGACGGAGAAATATTGTGACAGTCGCCTTGCTTCAACGTCCCCACGATGCTTATACAATTTTAGTCTTCATTATGTGGGTAAACTACTACTGAAATATTCCATGTCGATTTGCCCTGAAGGTCGGGGTTGCCAAATTATTTTGGTTAGGAATTGGGTATTTATGAGAAGTGTACAATTTATAAATTGTTTTGGGGTTAAGGTATCTTTCAAAGAGTGAGTGAGTGAGTGAGTGAGTGAGAGTGACACACAAGACACTTAATTCTCTACTCTATCACCCTGATATATTTACTTTCATCAATCATTCTCTTATCTTACCTTTTACATTTCAAATGATTGCTTATTATTTATATGATAGTCTAATTTGTCCTATAACACTAGTATAGAGATACTGATTTAACACTACGTATTTAATTCCTGTAATCTCAGTAATATTCATTTATTCAGTTAAACTGTGCTCTCAATTACGAAAGTCGTGACAGTTTAGGCGAAAGGTAGTTGTGGCGTGTGTATCCAGACTTTTGTAATCGACTGTAGCTATAATTCTTTACTCCTTATGGAGGTTTGTACTGCTAATATATTATAATTGAATCATTTTGGAAAATATTTGAAGTTAGGGAAACGAATTAAAATTTAGTAGTTTTCTTTAAATTCCAGATATAATTTTTTTTAAAATTTCTGATACCTATAAGTAGTCAAAATTAAGTAAAGAGTTTCTGTAGAATTATTACAAAAAACTTTTATTCTACTCGTCCGCCTGTTCGTCCGCCCCATTTTTATGTTTGTACCACAGCTTTTGAACCGCTTAACATAAATTGATCAAACTTCATACAGGTATGTATCATCACAAGATGATGTGTCGCGAGCAAGAATCTGGTTCCTGCATCAAGGTTAAAGTCGCAAATACAGGCAGGCATTGATGTCATTCCGATATAGTTCTCGTTTGTGGTGTCGTCGTTGCTGACCAAAGTTTGTCGGATAGGTGTCACGTGTAAATTTATTGATTAGGCACTGAAGTCATAAGTCAATAAATCTGTTGTACTTAATAATCCCTTTAAATATATTTACGTACGTTGTCACGCTTTCTTAGCCCAGTGAATACGTCGCCCAGTTCAAATACACGGTGTTGCTTATGCCAAATGGACCAAATAGAATCACTGGCCTTCCCTTTGATGTTGAATCATTCCAGTCGGAGTACAATATTCAGGATGTGGAAATTAAGGTATGACATTTCCTTCAGCTAGAGATTAGCGTGGAGTCGAGTCTCATTAAAGATTTAATAGTAGTAGTTTATATTTTTGTTTGGAAACTCCACACACGCTTACGGACGTGTCTCGTAAAAAGTGATAGTGAAATGAATTAATGTAAAGTGGATAAATTCATAAACGGAAGTGACGTAACATCTGAAGCAGTAGGAGCGGAAGGAATTGTTTTTCTCTTCTAATTACCTCGCCATCAGTGCGGTGAAGGTCTTACTCTGTCTAGTACTAATTAATCGAATTTCGCAGAAGTTAATCTGATGGTCACTCATTTACTGTGATGCATCAAAGTTAAGAATTGGGGGGACCGTAAATACAGCCCTTTGAAAAGACGCTTTTCTTTATTAAATTTCTTTTTTATCGTCAAACCTGGAATTAGGTTGGTCCACTCTTGCCTAATTTCTGCACAGGAAGGCTGCGTATTGCGTTGAAAGAAACGAAAGCAGTTACTAAATATACAACATATACGTAAGCGCATCTCGTGCAAATACGAAAAAAATTTAGGGAATCCAGTAACCTTTTTTATGTTAACCCTTCGACGGACTAGTTATCAGTTTTATATTACTTCTAAAACACATTTGCCGAGCAAAATATCTTTAAGTGCTAGGCCAATCTCTGTGTGAGAAATTAGCTTTGGAGAGGGCCTAATCTATCGTAGACTCGGGTTTGACAAATTAATTTTAAGGAAGTTATGTACAAATTCGTAATGTGTGTTCAATATTCAGGGGGGAAACTGGTTTCAGAGAGTTCGGATAAGAAATGAGTAATTTAACTAGAAAGCGGCGAAAAGTAGGGTCTGCTGAACCTAAACGATAATGTTAAGAAAATGGGAGAGAGAACTTAAAACATCGAAAGCGGAAGAGAGTAGTAGAGACCTTTATACACAATATGGTCCTTATGTCGTCTGATACTTGGGCTGAATATTGAAAACGCATGAATCGTTAGGTTTAATACAAGGAAAATTTAAAAAATCTGTCTAACGTGGTATAGGTTTGGAAATTATGATGACTAATGAATGAAATTTACAGTTTTGTAATTTGGAATATTCACTCGGGAACGCTCTCAACTAATTTTAGTATAAATTTTTATGAAACGAAAACGGGACTCATGAGCCGATTTTTTGTATTATATTAAGACTAGGATAAGGACTTTAATTAACACCCATTTGAAAATCAAAGTTGCTCGTTAGTTATGAAATTAAAATAGATCTTTAAAACTAAAATTTCATTATTTCGTCCATCCGTTTTGTTGAAAATGGATGTGTAGTTTTTGTTATTGGGGAAAAAAAAAAAACATTATACCAACCCAAAAAAATAGTAGTAATAGTTGGGCTGGTTAATCAATACTCACTATTTTAGCCGTCAAACTAAGTTTGGCGTTTGTATAACTTCCAAAGATTTTAATCGATACGATTAAAAAATATATTCAAATTTCAATATTAAGCGTATTTTATAGACTTAGATTAATAAAAAAATAAACTAGGCCGTTTCGTTGTAATTTATGCGGTAGAACCTTTTGAAAGGCGACTTTTGACCGACGGAACAAATTCAAGACAAAAAACATTTCGCTGGCAATTGCATTTTTCACGACCAAACAAAAACTAAGAAGTATATCTATTTATTATTATTATTATTATTATTATTAGGAAACAACTTTGATGTAAAATAAAAAGGGTAGAAAAGGTAGAAATTAAAGCATACACAGCCATTCGTACTGGCGTTCTGGTAGATCAGCGTCCCCCAACATGGATGCCTGCGTGAGTGGTCATTCCAAAAATATTATACAGTTTTTCTAGAAGAAAAAAGCACTAGTTTTTGTTTGCTTTCAAAATGTAATACTCCCCAAAATTTTGGCAGTAAATTTTTTCCTGTCACTCGCCCGTTTGATTGTACAGGATTAGATACTCTGACGAAACGTGAAGATTAAATGTCGTGTAAAAACATTCTGTACTCTCAAATTTAAGGTATTTCAGCCAATTACTGGAAGCTTAAATTTCAACTAATTTGCAGGAGGCTGTTTATTTGGAATGCTGAAGCAAACCATAGTTTAATCAATTTTTTTTTTTAACTAACCCACTAATTAATTGCTCACTGTTTGCGTTGAAACTTGGTACGTAAAGAATAAATATATTGTTCCTGTGGGAAAAGGTTAATCCAGGTCTAGCAAAAAAATTTCAACACGACCCTAAAACAAAGGGTTTACAGTATAATTTTATTGTATTGAGTGTAGATGCATTACATGAATTAATACCATATTTATGTGCTAAAATATAATACAAAGTAATTTTTATTAGCTTACCCCAATGCCCCAGGCTTGTCAATCTCAGGGATGAAGATTTCTCTTTTCACTCGCTTGGTATCCTTTGATGCTATCCTTAACACTGTATTAATGCAAACCAAAGCGCATATTGATGCTAGGCCTGTGCGATTAATCGAAAATGTCGATTCGGGTCGATTCAGTAAAAGAATCGAAACCCGACTCGACTTAGAGCTAAAAAAAAAAAATTGCGATTCTTCGATTCGCTAACTGTAACCTGTCGAGACGATAAACTGGCACTACCCCAAAACCATGGAATGTCGAAACCGTGGAACAACAATTGAAAAAAAAAAAAATATATATATATATATATATATATATAACGTTATAAAATAGTTGGATATTTGAGAGATTACGCTTTTATAAAGATCTGAGTGCGCTCAATGCGCATGGTCAACTTTTGATTTTGTGATGTCACAGAATCACGTGCGCGCGCCTTGCGGTGTGATAAGTTTGGACCGGTTCTTTGGGTGCAGTTGTTTATTACGCTTTTCAGTATGTTGTTGCTGGTGCATGTATGTTGTTCTGTTGGTGCTGGTGCATGTAAATTGTAAAGTATAGGTGAGTGCAGTGCACAGTCGCAGTCGAATAAAAATAAAAATATCCGAATCGCACACCCTTAATTGATGCGCAAATATTTTTCACCGCTCTCCGGAGGGAAGGCGCATATTGAATAAAATTTGTATCGGGCGGGGATAAGCAGTGGGACAGTGTGTCATTTGACCTCCAGCTCAGCCAAACGATCAGGAAGTTGGTTGCGAGGGATTACAAAACACCTCAAATCGGGAGAATCTGTTCGTTGCACTTCCCCACTTTGCACACCGTGGTAACAATGTCTCGACTTTAGACAGGAAACGAGCAATGTAAAAAACAAACGGAAAAGTTCGCCCACCTTACATTTCAAATTACAGCAATAAGTTTCGCTAATGACCTTCATTAACTTAGATTTAACCTTTGTTTTTGCTTCCGTCCGAATTGTTCATTCTGACGAAGGTCAAGCTTTTCACTCCACCTGAGACCTACAGTTTAACGTGGAATCCGAACCACGCCCCATCACGGGCGGTCAGAAACCGGACTCAATCTCGGCCCTCCGATCAGCAGCAGCAGCCCAGCGTCTTAACCACTAGGCTACCCATAGTACCCATAGTACCCATTTATCTACCAACCAATTTTTATTATGTGGAAGGATGAACAGCTGGGTTTTGCGGCAGGCCGCCTGCCGTCACCGGGTTTCGAACCCGTGGCCGGTGGATTCGTAGTCAGCGATGCTAACCATTACACCACCGAGGCGCATTAACCAATGAGAATTTACTCTTAAAAAAATTCAGTCTTTAAGAGAAAAAGATTAAAAAAAATAGATTAAAGACTCAAAGAATAATATTTTAGTCTTTAATTGCGAACAAGTTCGCAATTAAAGAATGAAATCTTTTTTGGAGGGTAAATTCTCATTGGTTATTAGCGAAATTTATTACTGTAATTTGAAATGTAAGGTGGGCGAACTTTCCTGTTTGTTTTTTACATCGTTCGTTTCCTGTCTAAAGTCGAGACATTGGTATCACGGTGTGCAAAGTAGGGAAGTGGTAATTTTTATGATGTGGGTAATTTGCAGTTTTTTTGAGTAAATGTCACAATTACTGAAAGTAATTTCAGATCTGTTTACTAATTAGTGTTTTTAATTGTGCAGAAAATTGTCACTGGATCAGTAAATGTGAAACCTTCTAAAAAGAAGAAAAAGAAGCAATCCGACAAAAAGAGTGAAACTTCTTAAAAATAAAAATTTTAAATTAAAAAATTGACAAAGATTTTATTTAGTTAAAAAATCGTATATATATTTGACAATTTTGGTTTTTTAAACCAAAGATTTAAAATAAAATCTTATCAATTGAAAGGACTTTTTCTGATTCTTTTTTTATCTTTTTAAATTTTTTCCATCCTAAATATTTCGTTTGTTTTCAGCATCAAGAAAATTTTATTCAGTGTTTATGTAGTTTCTTTTCTTTTCTTTTTTCCATAAAGTAAAGGTACAATACTCACCATTTTCTGTTTTTTATGTATATAAATGGTTAGTGAAGGTTAAAACAGCTCTCTACCATAGTACAAGGACTCACGCATACTAAATAGGATTTCATTGTGAGATTTTAGCTTCAAATTCGGTAGTATTAATTAAAAGGTTGTAGTGAGATATCGCATTTAAAAATGGCTAATTTTTTCAAATATGGAACGGCTCACCTTGTACTCAAACAATTCATCCTTTGTATTTATTCCAATTTTTTTTTACTGCTTTACGAAACAAATCAATTTTTAGGGTACAAACTAACTTGTTGTAACGTTAAATAGGTATGTAGTAAATTATTTTTGCTGGTAGCACTGCCACCTCATCAGCAGATTTGATTCATCTAAGTTGTAGTGAATGGTCCTCAATTGTAGGAAATATGGTTTAAACCCGTCCCAACAAACTTTTATTTGTGAAGTAGAATAATGAGCTTCGACTACTTATTATGAGACTATTAACGTGTTACTTAAGGAAAAATAATAATAATAATAATAGATCAGCTATTTGAAATAACATAGCAATATTTTCAAGTTTTATCTCGGATCATCATAAGAGTTTTTATACATATTTTGTGAATTAATAAACCATGTTAAAATACTGAATTTGTATGTCCTGACCCGTGAAATTCAAAGATTGTGTTTATTGGCAAAAAAAGTGGTTGATTTTATTTTAATAATTATAACGAGAGTTAAGAATGTTGATCAGGTTTTCTTAGAAGTTATTTAGATAGCTTAAATGCCTCGAAATAATTTTTAGTGTTGAATAATAACTAGAGGTCTATTTCTAAAGTACGTTCTATCGAATGTCGGCTGCATGGAATCTCGAGCCCATTCTTCGGATGCCTATGACTCAGTTGCCAAGTTATCATAGCGTGAGTATTGTTTTGTTTTCATTCGTCTTTTACGTTGAAATAGTTACATTTCATCATTACTGCCAGTACCTAATTATTACTTGGTTAAAATGAGCTGCCAAAATCCAGCGGCATTTTCAGTCGTTCCCTTTCGTAATTCATCGTTAACTTTAAGGAATATTCACGCATTAATGGACGCTATCCTGAACTGTATGCAGTCCCATATTTTCCTTGTTTCGCGTGCTCACAAAACGAT
The DNA here is from genome assembly GCA_023014485.1 of Bathynomus jamesi. NCBI lineage: Eukaryota > Metazoa > Arthropoda > Malacostraca > Isopoda > Cirolanidae > Bathynomus > Bathynomus jamesi. Next base: position 738,062 of record JAJOZX010001447.1, on the reverse strand, counting down.
AAAAACTAAGTGAAATGGGGAACTTAAACACTTTCCTTCAAATTAATTAAATCTCTCGTACTAAAGAGTGGTTTCTTGCTACGTAGTCCCCACTTGCGGTACACGCATTGATTTTGGGATTAGAGTGTTTGATTGTCTACGCTGAAGAGTCGGTCAAATTATTCACGTCTTATGTTGCTGCGAATTTACGAGGTATTTGAAAAATAGAGTCGACTTCATTCCACTTCGTTTTAGCGTAGGCGGGGGTTTTTAAGAAGTACTTAAGACTGTAAATCAACAAGAGGGTGTTTACACACAGTCAATGGTAGAGAAAATGTTGAATTACAGAGGCCAATACATCAAATTTATATGAACTTCTCTCGCATTTGTGGATCTTGATTTTTTTTTCTTTTGTTGCGTGGGTTGAGTGAAACAAATGAATATAAGCATGACATTCCAATATGTACACTTTAATGGAAGAGTATTATTATAATAGATTTTTTGTGTGTGGCACAATATTTTCTGATATTTTAATCGTCGCAACATCGTAGTGGTTCCCAACCTTTCTGAGGCGATGGCCCATTATCGCTGATTCGAATAACTTGTGGCCTACTTCCCATGTTGCTAAGCTGTTGTTTACATAAAGCTTAATAAGCAAATTTTTGTCATTGGCATTTGTTAACATAATGTTAAAAGACCAAGCAAACAAGCCCACTGGTTGGGAACCAGGGATCTAAGGTCATATGACGAAGAGAACCTACAGCTTTACGTGTGTTAGAAAATCTAGAAGAGGCGGAGCCATTGTTGTCCCAAGGCGATATGATGATTAAGCTGATTGATGCAGCATTGCTTGTATATATTAAGTTAAGGTGTGTGTATATACAGTATATCCATCTCATAATTGTAAGGTTAGTGAAAAATTCACTTAATTTAGAGCTAGTATTTTTGGACACTTGTGGCATCATTTTTTTTGGACACTGGCGCGTCCTTTCTACTCGTTTGTTGAATGCGGCACTTACAGGGTGTGGTCTTATGGAGAGCGCTCTTGCAATTCAATTTAGTTGTTTAGATAAGATTGTTGCATCGTGCAATGGTGCAGGTTGTGTTGTTGCAAGGTTTAGAAAGACCATAAATAGTGCCCCTTTCGTTTTTTTCTGAATTTTATACAATTCAGGCCAAAAGTAGGCTCACATCGAGTTAGCAACCCTGAGGTAGGACCTAACAGGACCTCCAAGTCCGTAAGTTTGTTTTAGTTTAGCTTAACTAAGGCTATAAGTTAAAATAGCCCCCGCAGAGCTTGGCCGTTCAAGGCTCAGCTGGGATTCTGAACCCAATCAAAATAAATAAAATAACATGGTCCTTCGTAATAGGATTCTGGCCTTAGACTGAGTCAGTGACTATTTTTCGACAAAGTTCTGATTGTGCAAGTTGTAGCCTAAGTTAGGCCTGGACGGGCTGAGCATAATTGAGTTAAGGTCTCAGGGTAGAAAATTTGGTCGCCGAATGTGTAAAACTTGGCCGCTAGTCTGTCGTTGTTTTAGGCCTACATTTGGTTTTTTTGTTCGTAGGCGAAGGTTGCAGACTTTAGTGCGCCAGTTACTTGGGTGGAAAATTTAGTATTCCAGACTGGTGGTTGGTCAGTACCCCAACCAGGCAATTCAGTTTATTTGAAAAAAGGCAAATTTTGAGTTTAGTCAGTTTAAGTATTTTGGCCAATTCAGCTTATTTGGTATTGAGCCCAGTTTGTTTGTTTGTATTGAAGATGAATGCAGCTGAATTGAAAAAGTTTAGAAAAAAGAGAACCTCCTACAAAGGTCATTGCCACTATAGATTCTGCCATAAAGCAAGAGGATTTAAGCTTAGTGACTGCGCAGCTTTCCATATTAGAAGGTTACTCTAAGCGAAGTAAATGTTAAAATTGAGGCTCTTATAGAAGAAGAGGAAATGGAAAATGAAATAATTTACTTTGAAGAGGTTATTGATGAAATAATTAAAGCGTGCCACAGAGCAAAAGAGTTTAGCAGCTCAGTACAGTTAGAGACCAGGTCTAATAATGAAACACAGCCCTCAACAACCAATGTTTGTGAAGTTAAGGTTAACAGATCTGCAGTTCAATTACCGAGGCTTGTACTCAAAACATTTTCTGGGAGTATTCAAGGATGGGCAGACAGTTTTCAATCAGCAGTTCATTCTAGTCAAGTGTTAAGTGCGGTGCAGAAGTTTAATTATTTGCAGTCCCTCTTGGAAGGGGAGGCAGCAAAGACAATAGCAGGATTAGCATTAACAGAGGCTAATTATAATGTGGCTTGGGATATATTAAAGAAACGGTTTGGTAAGCCAGAGATCTTAATTAAAAGCCACCTCCGTGAACTTTTAGTAATACCTCCTGTTAATAATCCCAATAGTGTCAAGGAGTTACGGCAGTTATATGATGAATTTGAAGTTAGTACTAGGTTCCTGGACAACTTGGGTGTAGGAATGGAAAGGTATGGTGTAATGTTGGTCACTATACTGAAGTCTAAATTGCCTAGCTCAATTTTGCTTGAATTAAGTAGGGGACACTCTACAGAACATGTGTACATCCCACTTCAGCAGATGTTAAGCCTTTTAGGCACAGAATTAGCAAGACGAGAGGGAATTGAGTTTGCACAGTGGAATGTTAAACAAGAGGACAAAGGCAGGCACCGCACCAAAGTTTCTACAAAAAAGAATAACCCAGGTACAGTGTCAGCTCTACATGCATCCTCTCTGAATAAATTAAAGGGAATCAAGGAATGCATATTTTGCGAAGGCAACCACAAGTCCTATAAATGTGAGGTGGCTGAGGCTTTACCTTTTGAGGAGAGAAAGGACAGGGTAACTAAGTTCACAGCACGTTTTAAATGTTTTGTGAAACGTAACAGAGCGAGGTTTTGTAAGTTTAAAATTTTGTGCAAAAAATGCCATGGCCGGCATCAGCCATTATTGTGTGAAAACACTCCTAGTAGGCCTACCCTAGAAGTAGAGACATCAGTGACACATGCCACTGCTATGAAAAGGAGTAAAAGTAAATGGGGATTATTGCAAACAACTGCAACATCATTATATGGAAAACTGATGTGTGGGTAGTTGGGAAGTAACGAAAATGGTTCACTGAGTAGGTAGGTAGTTATTAATGTAACAATTATTAAATTCCTTTTATGTCAATAACTGAGTGGATGAAACCAATTGGTTGCTCACCAGAGTTATTCTCCACACTAGTATTTATATACTGTGTGACAAGAGCGTGCTCGGTAATAGATATACATTACCGATCAACCAACCGAAGAAAAAACCAAGACGACGCTGGTGGAAAAAGCCCCGCGAAAAGGAAGACAAGGGAGAACGAAAACGAGGAACGGGGCGACAAGACGGAACGAGAGAAGGGAGAATGAAAACAACGGAAAAAGATCCCCACCAGCAAGTACGCTCTCTACAATTAAGCAAAAGGGGAAAAGGGACTCTCTAATAACTAGTAGTAAGTGACTAATTGTGTTTTTAACCCAGTTAGAAGTAAACGCATTAAATTAAGCTGGGTCAGACAAATTAGGCCTACATTGTGACCTAAGACCTAGCATCAACTCATAGCTTAACAAAGGTGAAGGTAGATTGCCCTAACCTAATTTGGTGAGGAATCCTACTGTGGACCTCAATTTATCTGCCCGCTCTGGACCATTTCCGGAATCTCTAGGCTGACCCTTACAAGGCTAGACTTAATCTACTCTATAGTTAGACTGGAGATATTAGGGGTGGGTTAATTGGGGACCAATTCATACAGAGCATTTTTCACATTGGTGGTCCGTGTGTGGGGAATTTACAAACCTTAACCTTACTTAACAAAAATTGCAGAATTAGGCTAAATGGTCTAGCCTAAGCCTAAAGTAATAAACTTGCCTAATTAGTTCTACAACCTAGGGCCTAACTAGGAAACATTTACATTTAAGGAGTCTCATTCTCTTATAAGCTTAGACCTGAGTGACACAAGTACTTGGGGGGGATTAAACCAAATTTAAAACTTGACTGTTTTGTCTGATTACTCAATTTATTTGATCTCTCTTCTCTGGTAATTTCTTCTTGTCCTATATTTCATTACGATCCCCAGTTAAACAATTTTGACTTAAACATGGACAGTGAGGAATTGAAACAATTAAAAAAGAAAAAGAAGGGAAAGTTGGGTGCTGTCACAAAGGCCATGAACACTTTTAACAAAATTACACAACCAGGCAAGGAAGATTTAGAGTTAGTAATTATTAAATTGGATAACTTAAAAAAGGATATAATAGCCATTGATGAGAGTATTTCAAAGTTAATTGAACCTGAAATAGCTGATGAACAACTTATAGACTTTTACTCTGATAATGAGCAGCAGGTAGCCTTAATTGTACAACACATAAGGAGATTACAGTCTCGTTTGACTGACTTAACACCAAATAAACCTATTTCTGATTTTAATCAAAGTAGAGCTAACTTTCAACCAAATTTAAGTGGCATGCAAAATCCTGAGTCACAAGAATTTAGGGCTCAGTTACCCACTTTGCTAGTACCAACATTTGAAGGGGACACGGTACAATTCCCATCTTTCATTGAAAAATTTGAGAGTTTAATAGGTAATAAACCTTATATTTCAACTGTTGATAAATTTATCTACTTAACTAGTTTCCTTAAAGGCCCAGCCTATAACCTGATAGCCTATTTACCAGCTGTAGGGAATTCATATGAAGTAGCTATTGATCTCTTAAAACGTAATTACATTAATAAAGATGAGATTGTATATGAATTATCTCAACAAATTTATGATTTTGCACCCATAAAAGATAACCATAGTGATATGGAAAAATTTTATTCAAAATTAGAAGCTATTATAGGACAACTGGTTAGCAATGAGATAGATATTAAAGCTTCATCTTGGATTATACAAGGTATAGTTCTTAGGTGCCTTCCTTTGAGGGTTAAAGATGTTTTAGTTCTAAAGACGGGAGAAAATTATCCTAATCTTGAAAATATCAGAAAACACTTTCCAACTATCCTAACTAATTACAAATTGAGAAATATTCCAACACAAAATAAGACCCAGACTATGGATAAACCAAAGACTGTTCCCAGAGACCAACTAGCTACAGCCAAACAGACAAAACTTGATACTGTAGAATCAAATGTGACCAACTGTAATACACAAACACCTACATTACAGAACTTTAATGTAACTGCTGCCTCAACTTACACCCCACATTGCAAATTTTGTGCAAGTGATGAACACAGTAGTACTGGGTGTGACAAATATTCAGACTTTAACTCAAGAGCTAAAAGATGTGAACAGTTGAACCTATGTAAAAAGTGTACTGGCCAGGGACATTATAAGAAAGACTGTAAATCTAGGTTAAGATTCAATTTTAAGTTGTGTAAAAGTTTACGACAGTCTCATCAATGTGTGATTCACCAAAGTGTCCAAACAACAGTACTCAAACTCAAAAGATACCTCCTCCAAACAAAGGTAATCAAGAAAATGCCACTTTCATGGGATATTCTGTTTGTTCAAACAACGTAACAAGAAATACTGAGATTCTTTTACCAACTATTACTTTGGACTTAGTGAATGGTGAGGGTAGCACCACTCCAGTGAGATGTCTTATAGACTGTTGTTCTCAACAAACATTTGTTTCGCAAAATGTAGTTAATAAATTGGGTTTGACACCAAATCCGAATGAACAAAAACTCAGTATCGCATCCTTTGTTAAGGATAACTCGGACAAAAATAGCTATAAGACAATTGACCTAGAACTACATTTAGAAAATAAATTAGAGGAAATTGAAGCAGTTATTATTTCAAAAGTAGGACAAAACAAACTGGTTATACCCAAACTAGAACAAACCATAAATCATTTGGGAAAACACTACAATATAGCTGATAGACATATCACAAACAACACAGTAGCTAACATTGAAATGTTAATATGGGCAGATTATATTAATCTTATTCATAAGGGCATAGTGAAGATAGGTGATGGTATAGCTTATCAGACTCCATCAGGGATAGCCCCTTTGGGTTACCTATCCAAATACAACCTAGACCTAAACAAAAATAGTTCATGACCAATAAATACTATGTGCCTCAACTCAGTCCTACATAACACCTGTAAGAATAGCAACACTTTGAATAATATTATATCAACTGAGAACATTAATTCATCACTATCAAATGAAACTTTGGATGAGGCAATTCAAACTTTATGGTTGCTAGAATCTGTGGGTATACATGACACAAATCAAACTTCAGAAGATCAGTTAATGGTAGAAAGATTTGAAGACACCATTCAGTGCAAAGACAATAGTTATTTTGTTGAGTTACCTTGGAAAATAAATTGTCCAACTTTAAGAGATAATCTCAAAGTAGCTAAAGGACATTTATATAAAGTAATGAAAAAACTCAAACAAGATAATAAAATTAAAATGTATAATGATGTCTTCAAAGAACAGCTACAGAAAGGCTTCATTGAAGAAGTAACAAATAACCCTTTTAAAAAAGATGGTTGTCATTATTTAACCCACAGGGGGGTTTATCGACAAGATGCCCCAACAACAAAATTCAGAGTAGTATATGACTGTAGCCTCAAAGAGAGTGATAAACACAGTTTGAATGATTGCCTGATTGAGGGTCCTAATCTCATTTCTGACCTTGTGAAGATCTTACTGAGGTTCAGGTTAGATAAATATGCCGTACAAAGTGACATTTCAAAGGCATTTTTGAGAATAAATCTTAAAAATGAATATGATAAGAACCAACTTAGGTTCTTATGGTTCAAGGATCCATTTGATTTGAATAAAGGGTTCATAACCTATAGATTTAATGTTGTGTTGTTTGGAGCCAATTGCTCACCTAGCCTATTAGCATTGACAATTAGACATCATTTGAACCAGTTTAATAACTCTTTAACATTGAACTTCCTTAAGGAACATTTTTACGTAGACAATCTAATAGGCTCAACAACAACAAAATCTGAATTATCTGAAGTCTATGAACACTCTCAAAACATTATGTAACAAGGTAACTTTGAACTAAGAGAGTGGATTTCAAATGATGAGGATTTAAACAAAAAGATTTTAAAGGATAATAATGGTCTTACTGAGCCATCAGACAAAGTTAAAACTTTAGGTATGAACTGGTATCTGGATGCAACTTCTAACAGTCATGATTCAATCTGTACTAAAGGTTTTAAACTTGATGAGGAAGCAAACACTAAAAGACAAATATTATCAGAGGCTTCCAAAATTTTTGACCCCATGGGTCTATTCCTGCCTTCAACAATAAAATCAAAGATTCTCCTCCAAGAAGTTTGGAGGACAAATGTTGGGTGGGATGATCCAATAACAAATGAAGATCAAAAATCTTGGAAGAAGTTAGCTGCTGATTTAACAAAAGTGCAGAACATTAAAATTAAAAGGTGCTGTGGGTTTAGGGATAAGCCCCAGAGACTTCATGTGTTTGCTGATGCAAGCACACAAGCTTATGGGTGCTGTGCGTATCTTGTAAGTCCTACAGAAAGTCATCTAATTTATGCAAAAGGGAAAGTTGCACCTCTCAAACCTACCCGAACCATACCTCAACTGGAACTATTGGCTGCTGCATTAGCCATTAAAACCATTTCATTGCTTAAGGATGCTTACCATGATGTGAACATAACTGATATCCACATCTGGCTTGACAGTCAGATTTGTCTTGCCTGGATACGGAATGATGGCATTAATAGTAAGAATATCTTTGTAAGAAATAGGCTAAAAGAAATAGCTGAAGCTAATGAAAGCCACTAGCAAACTTTCACTATGTTCTAACTAAACAAAATCCAGCAGACTTTCTGACCAGAGGTTTATCCTACAAGTTGTTGAAGTCAAACAAAACTTGGTTCATGGGACCTAAGTGGCTCTGTAATACAGACCAATGGCCTGTGGAACAAGTTAACTTGACATTAAATCTATGTAAAGGAGGGCTATGCTGAAAGGGTGCAAGGTCAGCTGGTGAGCCAGGAGGCACAATATCTGCCACACCATGCAGTGGTACGGCGAGACAAAACTACCACCAAACTGAGGATAGTTTTTGATGGTTCAGCCAAGGACAAAGGTGGTGTGTCCTTGAATGACTGTTTGGATGCTGGGCCAAATTTAAATGCAGATTTATTTTCCTTGTTACTGCGATTCAGGTTTGGTAGAGTAGCATTGACTGCAGATGTGAAGCAAGCATTTTTGAGGATAAAGTTAAAACCAGAGGACAGAGATGCAGTAAAGTATCTGTGGGTGGATACGAAAAACTTGTTGGAAAATGAACCCAAGGTTCAAGCATATAAAATGAAGTCATTGTTGTTTGGCTTCGGCTCTAGTCCATTTCTGTTGGCAGCTACTATGCAGTACTATTTTAAGAAATATTCTGAAGTCTCCTAATACTATTAAACACATAAGGCAAAATTTTTGTGTCGATGATTTGCTGTGTTCAGTGGATAATACAGAAATGGCTAAACAGATATTCATGGAGGCTAGAGCTATAATGAGGGAGGGTGACATGGAGCTTAGAAAATGGCAGACCAATCATTCTCAGTTACAACACTTTATGAGTCAGTCCTGTGTAGGACCTGATGCAGCAGAAAGTATTGAGGATTCTGGTATTAAGGAGTTGTGGGCAATAGACACAAAGGTGCTAGGCATTGTTTGGCAGCAATGAGAGGATTTGTTTACCTTCAATGGGAAATCTTTAGTAGAGCTGGCTGAGAATGAGACAAGGTGGACAAAACGTACAGCTCTTTGTTTGGCTTCGAAGGTCTTTGATCCTCTTGGATTCTTGGCTCCATTTGTGATAAAGTAAAAAATTTCAGAGCCTCTGGGAAATTGGACTTGGTTGGGACCAAGAGTTACCCGATCATATAGTGGTAAAGTGGAAATATTGGTTCAAAGACTTGGCACATCTTGGAGACATTGGAATCCCAAGATGGTACTTTGGAGAGTTGAACAATAGTCCAGATAACTTGGAGCTGCACATCTTTTGTGATGCAAGTGAGGTAGCCTATGCAATTTGCATTTATATAATAGGCACATTCGAAGAGGAAGTAAGTTGCAGGTTGGTTGCTGCAAAGAGCAGAGTAGCACCTTTGAAAAGGCTTTCTATTCCAAGGTTGGAATTGATGGGTGCAGTCATTGCTAGTCGGTATGGAAAAACTATACATGTTTACAATATGGCATCGTATGTGGTACCTTTACTTCTTAATTAAATATAAATTATTAATTAATTTAATTAAATATTTACAAAATTGCCTCGGGATTGGCGACATAGCCTATTGGGAATGAAAATAATTGTCATACATACATAGAACTCAATATGGAGGCATTGGGCCCACCCAATCACAAGAAAAATTTATTATTTCGTGTTCAAAATTTTCCACTGCTGACTCATGAAAACTACATCAAGAGAAGAGAACGAACTTTGAAGAATCAGCAAATTCCTAACGATTATATTATACTGGCGGCACGCTGAGCTTCTTATGTTACAGCGATGCTTTAAGCAAGGAAGATGTACTTTATCTTCCTATACTATAAGTTCTGAGTGAAATCCTCTTAATATAAAACCTAATAACTATGAAAAGGATAGGCCTACTCCTTCAGGTATTTTAATGCAGTGACTGCTTATATTAGTTACATCAAATCAACTCATTGTGTAACTCCATCGTACCGCGGCCCTACATCGAAAAACATCGTCGCGCCCTACATCGAAACAGAAGCGAGGCCCAACGAAATAATAAGGTAAGGCAATTCCTTTCTTTACCATTAGGCAGCGCAAATACGGAAGGCAAATAAACAAAGAGGTCCTTTGAAGACCTACATATACATAACTTTCTAACGAAAAAACGTAGGGCTTCTGTCGTTCTCTTCACTGAAATCTGCTGGAAATTTCCAACGGATGAGGGTAACAGGCAATCATTCCATAGCCCTATATAGTTTTTTCACAGTCGGCTTGCAGTTACAGTGCAGAACTCCTTGGGCCTTTATGAAATTCCAAGCTATTATTGGACAGACTCCATTATAGTTTGGCACTGGTTAAGAAGCCAGGCAAGGAAATGGAAACTATTTGTTGCCAATAGGGTGGAGGAAATTCAAGCACACACAGATCCAAAGCAATGGAAGCATTGTCCAGGCACCCAAAACTCGGCTGATTTACCAACATGAGGAATTTCAGTGAAAGATCTTGCACAGTCAAGTTTGTGGTGGAATGGGCCAGAGTGGCTAAAACTTGGAAGTGAAAACTGGCCTTCTAATCAGCCCATTGTAGGAGAATGCCAGGCTGAAGAAGAATGGATGAGTGAGATGATAAAATGCACTGTGAACAGCTGTTAAGTTATGCAGCAGGACCCCATATTGAGGCTTGAAGACATAAGCAGTCTGGAAAGGTTGTTAAGAGTGACAGCATGGGTATATAGATTTACAGACTGTTATAAAATCTAGAAGAGGAAGAACCATTGTTGTCCCAAGGCGATATGATGACTAAGCTGATTGATGCAGCGTTGCTTGTATATATTAAGTTAAGGTGTATATATATCCATCTCATAATTGTAAGGTTAGTGAAAAATTCACTTAATTTAGAGCTAGCATTTTTGGGCTCTTGTGACATCATTATTTGGGCACTCTTGTGGCATCATTTTTTGGGGCGCTGCGCGTCTTTTCTACTCGTTTGTGGAATGCCGTACTTACAGGGTGTGATCTTATAGAGAGCTCTCTTGCAATTAAGTTTGGTTGTTTAGATACAAGATTGTTGCATCGTGCAATAGTGCAGGTTGTGTTGTTGCAAGGTTTAGAAAGAAGACCATAAATAGTGCCCCTTTTGTTTTTATCTTAAATTCATGCAACTGAGGCCTAAGGTAGGCCCACATCGAGTCAGCAACCCTGAGGTAGGACCTAATAGGACCTCCAAGTCGGTAAGTTTTTAATTTTAGCTTAACTTGGGCTGTAGGTTGAACTGGCCGTTCACGGCTCAGCTGGGATTTTGAACCCAACAAAAAAAAATTAATAAATAAATAACACAGACAACATTACGGGAGAAACAAGAAGGGAAGGAATTCTGAACAGTAAAGAGATTCAGCAAGCCAGGCAATACTGGGTGGTATATGTGCAGAAGGAAAAATCTGGTGAAGAGAGAAAATTGCTCACCAGCAGTCCATTACAGGACCAACACATTCTGCTCTCAAGGGTTTGGATGTGTTTTTGGATTAGGATTTATTGAGAGTAGGAAGTAGACTACAGTTTTCTGGGCTTCCAGAGGAGAAAAGACATCCAATTTTGCTACCTTCTGGAGGGGCACTTTGTGGAACTTTTGATCCTGGATACGCATCATAAGTTGTTACATGCTGGAGTTAGAGAAGTGATAATAGAGATCAGACAACAGTTTTGGATTCCCAAAATTAGACATGTAGTAAAAAAGGTTTTGCATAGATGTGTGGTTTGCAAGCGTTGGAGTGCAAAGCCTTATCATGAAAAGGTGGCTCCACTTCCAAGAGAACGGTGTGTCTATACTGCCCCATTTGATGTAGTGGGAATAGACTTTGCAGGTCCAGTCTATGTGTATGAGCAAGGGGAATCTAACAAAGGTTATATATGTCTTTTCAAATGTGTTACCACCAGAGCAATCCATTTGGAGTTGGTAAGCAACTTAAGTAGGGATGTATTTCTTTTGACATTTAAAAGGTTTGTGAACAGAAGGGGTTTCCCAAATAAAATCATATCGAATAATGAAAAAACCTTCAAAAAGGCTGCAAAGGAACTCCAAGAAGTTTGGTCCTTGCTAAAAGAGGAGGGATCCCAATCCTACTTTTCACACCATGGGATACAGTGGGAGTTTATTGTTGAGAGAGCACCATGGTGTGGAGGATTTTGGGAAAGGCTAGTGAGAAGTGTAAAGTGTCCATTAAAGAAACTTTTGGCTAATGCTCATTTGAGCAAAGAAGAATTCTGCACTGTTTTGTGAAGTAGAAGCAATGGTGAACAGCAGGCCCATCACCTTTGTTTATAACAGTATGCAGGATGCACAGCCATTGACACCAAATCATTTTCTTTGTGGTAAACGATTAACATCAAGCCCCCCCCCCAGTTTGCCAGAAAACTTACAGCCTATCCAGAGCAGTCAAGAAAAGTTAACCAGAAGGTTCAAGTACCTTGAAGAGCTACAAGATCAATTATGGAAGAGGTGGCAAATGGAATACTTGCCAGAACTCAATTATTACCCATCAAGCAATGTAAAGGGCTCCAATGCAAATTGTATCAAGGTGGGAGAAGTGGTAATGATTGGGGATGAAAGACCAAGGCAATGCTGGAAGCTTGGCATAATTGAAGAGTTGTTTGTTGGCAAAGACAATTTAGTTAGGTCTGCACTGGTAAAGACTTCAGGAGGAAAATTAAAGAGACCTATACAAACACTCCATGCTTTAGAAATCAGCAAAAACACGGATAGTCGAGATGAAACATTTGGGTTACAGCCTCATGGAGAAGGCTTGGCTAAACTTGCAGAAGGTAATGACAACAATGCCTCTTCGGTAAGGAGTGTTAGAAAATCTCGAAGAGGAAGAGCCATTATTGTCCCAAGACGATATAATGACTGAGCTGATTGATGCAGCATTGCTTGTATGTATTACGTTAAGGTGTATATATATATATATATATATATATATATATATATATATATATGTGTATGTATGTATGTATGTATAAAGTGCGTTCGAAAAGTCTCTCCGCAGTCAACGACCAGAAAATCGGCGTTTGGGTTGCAATATCAAGAAAGCGAATTGTCGGTCCCATTTTCTTTGAGAACACGATAAATGCTGAACGATACTGTTCAGAAATTCTGTATCCATTTATTGGACAGCTAAACGAAATGGAAATACTGAATGCATACTTCCAGCAAGATGGTGCCACGGCACACACTGCTCACCTTTCGATGGAACTACTGCATGATGTGTTTGGGATCGCATAATTTCAAGGGGGCTTTGGCCTCCACGATCCCCAAACCTTACGCCGCCCGACTATTTTTTGTGGGGAGCAGCAAAAGGTGTTGTTTATAAAGACCGCCCGAAAACAATTCAGAACTTAAAAACCACAATATCCACTTCAATATCAACCAACACTTTAAAAAAAGTGTTTGACAAGTGTAGACGAGTTGCTCTGTGCCTGCAAAATGGTGGAAAACACTTTCAACACATGCTGTAAAATCAAAAGGTTATGTAATAAAATCACTAAATCATGGTTGAATGAAAACATTGTAGTTTTTAAATTTCCTATGCGTTTAACATAGTACTGCGGAGAGACTTTTCGAACGCACTGTATATCCATTTCATAACTGTAAGGTTAGTGAAAAATTCACTTAATTTAGAGCTAGCATTTTTGGGCTCTTGTGGCATCATTTTTTTTAGGACACTGGCGCGTCCTTTCTAGTCGTTTGTTGAATGCGGCATTTACAGGGCGTGGTCTTATAGAGAGCTCTCTTGCAATTAAGTTTGGTTGTTTAGATGCAAGATTGTTGCATCGTGCAATAGTGCAGGTTGTGTTGTTGTTGCAAGGTTTAGGAAGAAGACCATAAATACTGCCACATTCGTTTTTTTTCTTAATTTTGTGCAACTCAGGCCTAAAGTAGGCCAACATCGAGTCATCAACCCTGAGGGAGGACCTAATAGGACCTCCAAGTGCGTAAGTTTGTTTTAGTCTAGCTTAACTTAGGCTATAAGTTAAAGTCGCCCCTCAGAGCTTGGCCCTTCAAGGCTCAGCTGGGATTCTGAACCCAATCAGAATAAATAAAATAACAACGTGAGATCCGAACCACAGGTCGTTACATAATTTAGACGCTCAGGACGGTCCCCTATCCAATTACTAGCCAGACCTACTGTCGCTTATCTTAGCTCATGGACGGGGAACAGTCTTACATTACATCTGTATGTGTGGTACACACACACACACACACACTTGTTGGCTCACCCGTCTTAACGGTTTTCTAGTTTGCAAGATTTTAAGATTTTAATTTGAGAGTTTGGGGAAGACCGATTTAATTTAGGCCTACAACAAACATCGAAGAACCTTCAACGGAAATACAGTTTACTCTCTTATATAAAAAAAAAAAATCAAGGATTCAGTTACCTTCCTTGACATAAATTTGGAATTTCACTCGTGGGGTCAGCTTTTAAATTTTATACATTTAGATAGAGCGATGTGTTGAGATTTAACGAGGATTTTGGTTTTGTGGTCCGGTTTTAAGATTAATTAAAAATGTAACGAGGTTAACTTAAATTGCAAGATGACAGCTTTGTTGTCATGAGCCGACCAGGGTCGAAGTGAATTTTATTTTAGGTTTCATTTCGGTGCCGTAAATTTTTACCAAATGTATTAAGAATTTTTTTCAACAGTCTACCTTTTTTTCACATTCTGAATGATTATGCAATTGCAATTAACATGTAAATGATTAAATTGAAAAGTTTATTGGCAGAGTAAGAAAACATTCCATAGTACAGCTGGTAAGAACTAAAAGCAAACATACGGATAAAAAATAAATGCAAATACGTAATGAAATAAATAGTAGTAGTAAAAACTAAAAAATAAAAGTAATGAAAATACCAATAACGATTTTAAGTGGAGCTATAGACAAACATTTTTATACTATTGTCCATAGTTTATAAGCCTTAAGGTTGAACAGTTGGATTGTCTGAGTTTTGAATTCTTTGTATTAGACTATTGAGCGCGTCTTTGTTACCTCCTGGAAGCTCGAGACGGTATAGTTTGCCAACATTTGCACAGCTGTGCATCCTGGAGATAGGTTATGTAGCACTCAAAAAGATCTGTTGTAGAGCAAATTTAAGGTTCTGTAGAAGGTACGAAAAAATCTTTGGCTTATTTCTACAGAATGTGAGGTTCTTATGTTTGCTCAAGCGCAAGAACTTTGATATTGTTTTCTTATCTGAATCGTCACTCAAGGAGTTGGTGATAATTTGACTCAAATACTTAAATATTTGTACTTGCTCTGTTAGTCATCTTTCACCTTGAAAAAAAATATTAGCTGTTTTATTTGATATTTTCATTTTATGTGAAGAATCAAACTCTCGGACGATACACTGCCCACCCCTAGCCATAAAAGTTTGGTGGGTATACCGAAATTTCAATATATTTAAAACGTACAGTGGAGCATTCTTCTAATTTTTTAAATAAAATATCATGATTCTATCACATGCTTTGTTTATATCCAAGAATAGAGTTGCCAGATGTTCCGGTTTTCGGCCTCTTGTCCCGGTGTCACGAAAAGACCTTTCGGGACGATCGAATGTCCCGGTTTCACAAAAAAGAAAACCATGTAAAAAAAAGAATATTGTTGAGAAGATTTTACGATGTCGAGCAAAGTTACACGATTGCTTATTTTTAAATATAGGCAAGGTAGTATATACATTTGATCAACTGTCTCAATGATCAACTCGTTTTGAAACAAAGCAGAAAACGATGCTTACCATTTAGTCAACTAAAAAAACGCATTGCCCAAACAGTCGACGTAATTATCAAAGGCCAAATCAGCAAATACATATCATAAAATTTCACTGCCTAAACAAATGCTTCTATTTTACATTCACGAACTATATTTTTTATTACAACTATAATGTATAGTTTTTCATTATATATATATATATTGCGTCTGACCGGCAATCGGAAGATCCCGGGTTCGATTCCCAGGTGGTTACCTCATTTTTTCATTTGTTCCGTTCTTTCTTTCTCGTCTTGCGCGGAATATCTCCTATACAAGCGTCGTTCTTTACGATATATATATATATATATATATATATATATATATATATATATATATATATATATATGTGTGTTATAATGTTTCAGACCAACAAAGACCCTAGGATCCACTCATGGCTGGTCTACCTAACTGTGTTCGTAATCGTGTATTGTGTATGTCCTCCGTGTGGCGGAGGGGACCTACAATTTTACGTGGGTTCCGAACCACAAGGACATAAGAAACTTATTTAAAAACTGCCGGTAAATTGGCAACGACCAATTTTTACGAAACTAAATAATTATCAATTTAAAAATAATTAATTATCAGTTTAAAACTAAAGATAGAATCTCTCGGTCCAGAGGAGCAAGTCATAATAGACTACTATCCACAAATATGTTACATTCTATATCTATTTATAACGGACATGCAAATATATCAGATCCAAAGAATCCAGTCAATTTCATTACGGTATCCATCAAGTCACGGTCCATATCGATTGCGGACCAAGTCAAAATTTACAACCATATACATTATCAATTTAAAAATAATTAATTATCGATTTAAAACTAAAGATAGAATCTCTCGATCCAGAGGATCAAGTCATAATAGACTACTATCCACAAATATGTTACACTCTATATCTATTATATAACGGACATGCAAATATATCAGATCCAAAGAATCCAGTCAATTTCATTACGGTATCCATCAAGTCACGGTTCATATCGATTGCGGACCAAGTCAAATTTACAACCATATACATTACAATATATACACTTACGAGGAAAAGTGTAGGTGTGGCTGTAAAGACTGTACAGTAATGTAGAAATGTGTGTGCACCCATTATGGGTCTCCCATTTAAAGGTGTTTGTGGGGCAAGTGAAGATCATGAGTTTTTCAATACCTCACAGTACTATGGGGGGCACCGCTCGGCAGAGGAATCTCTTTAAATGGGGTGTGTAAGGACAGAGAGTATCCCCTAACCCAAGACGCTGCCTCCCTATATCCCACAACACTTGTGTTGAGCTGTGGGATCTATCCCCACAAAGCCTTAATTTTACTACCTTAAACTATACCCTTTCTATCAACATGCGCGTCCAATCGATTCTTAAACATGTTTATAGACGTGCTACTAATTACTTCTACCGGCAAACTATTCCAGCTATTTACTATTCTATGCGTAAAAAAGTTTTTCGCAACTGCTGTCTCGAACCTTCTACTTGTCAACTTACACCCGTTATTTCTAGTCCTATTATATTGAGATATTTCGAAAAAGCTATCTCTATCTACGTTATCAAACCCATTCATAATTTTGAAAACCTGGATTAGATCACTCCTTAACCTCCTAGTCTCGAGTGTAGTCAATTTTAACTCTTTAAGCCTATCCTCGTACGACTTTGACCTAAGAGACGGAATCATCTTAGTTGCTCGTCTTTGAACTCTTTCGATTTTGTCTATATCTTTGCGCATATGCGGATTCCAAAATTGGACCGCGTACTCCAAATGGGGTCTAACTAATGATTTATAAAGAGGAACTATAATATCGCGCGATTTGTACTCAAAATTTCGAGCTATAAAACCTAACACTTTGTTCGCCTTATTGACCGCCGCTGTACTTTGTTTCGCTACTTTTAAATCACCAGTGACTATAACTCCTAAATCTTTTTCCTGCTCTACGCTTGTTAAATCTTTCCCTGACATACTATACGCAAAATTACCGTTACGCGAACCTATATGCATAATTTTGCACTTATCCACGTTAAATCTCATTTGCCATATATATATATATATATATATATATATATATATATATATAGGGATCGTCTATAAATTATGTCGCACAAAATTTCAAATTTTTAGACCCCCTCCTCTCTATGGAAAACTGATGAGTGGGTAGTTGGGAGGTAACGAAAATGGTTCACTGAGTAGGTAGGTAGTTAATCTAACAATTATTAAATTCCTTTTATGTCAATAACTGGGTGGATGAAACCAATTGGTTGCTCACCAGAGTTATTCTCCACACTAGTATTTATATACTGTGTGACAAGAGCGTGCTCGGTAATAGATATACATTACCGATCAACCAACCGAAGAAAAAACTAAGAGGACGCTGGTGGAAAAAGCCCCGCGAAAAGGAGAACAGAGGAGAACGAAAACGAGGAACGGGGCTAGAAGACGGAACGAGAGAAGGGAGAAGAACAGACACCGAAAAAAGATCCCCACCAGCAAGTACGCTCTCGACAATTATACAGGAAGGAGAAAAGAGACTCTCTAATAACTAGCAGTAAGTGACTAATTGTGTTTTAACCCAGTTAGAAGTAAACTCATTAAATTAAGCTGGGTCAGACAACTTAGGCCTACATTGTGGCCTAAGACCTAGCATCAACTCATAGCTTAACAAAGGTGAAGGTAGATTGCCCTAACCTAATTTGGTGAGGAATCCTACTGTGGACCTCAATTTATCTGCCCGCTCTGGACCATTTCCGGAATCTCTAGGCTGACCCTTACAAGGCTAGACTTAATCTACTCTATAGTTAGACTGGAGATATTAGGGGTGGGTTAATTGGACCAATTCATACAGAGCATTTTTCACATTGGTGGTCCGTGTGTGGGGAATTTACAAACCTTAACCTTACTTAACAAAAATTGCAGAATTAGGCTAAATGGTCTAGCCTAAGCCTAACCCTCAAGCCTAATTAGGTCTACAACCTAGGGCCTAACTAGGAAACATTTACATTTAAGGAGTCTCATTCTCTTATAAGCTTAGACCTGAGTGACACATAAGTACTTGGGGGGGATTAAACCAAATTTAAAACTTGACTGTTTTGTCTGTGATCTCTCTTCTCTGGTAATTTCTTCTTGTCCTCTATTTCATTACGATCCCCAGTTAAACAATTTTGACTTAAACATGGACAGTGAGGAATTGAAAAAGTTAAAAAAGAGAAGGGGGCGAAAGTTGGGTGCTGTTACAAAGGCCGTGAACACTTTTAACAATATTACACAACCAGGTAAGGAAGATTTAGAGTGTGTAATTCTTAAATTGGAAACTAAAAAGAGGGAAATAATAGCCATTGATGAGAGTATTTCAGAGTTAGTTGAATCCGAAATGGCTGAAGAACAATTGATAGACCTTTACGCTGATAATGATGTTCAGGTAATCTCAATTGAACAGCAAATAAGGAGACTACAGTCTCGTTTGACTGACTTAACACCACATAAACCTACTTCTGATTTTAATCAAAGTAGAGCTAACTTTCAACCAAATTTAAGTGGCATGCAAAATCCTGAGTCACAAGAATTTAGGGCTACTTTACCCACTTTGCTAGTACCAACATTTGAAGGGGACACGGTACAATTCCCATCTTTCATTGAAAAATTTGAGAGTTTAATAGGTAATAAACCTTATATTTCAACTGTTGATAAGTTTAGCTACTTAACTAGTTTCCTTAAAGGCCCAGCCTATAACCTGATAGCCTATTTACCAGCCGTAGGGAATTCATATGAAGTAGCTATTGATCTCTTAAAACGTAATCACATTAATAAAGATGAGATTGTATTTGAATTATCTCAACAAATTATTGATTTTGCACCCATAAAAGATAACCATAGTGATATGGAAAAATTTTATTCAAAATTAGAAGCTATTATAGGACAACTGGTTAGCAATGAGATAGATGTTAAAGCTTCATCTTGGATTATACAAGGCATAATTCTTAGGTGCCTTCCATTGAGGGTTAAAGATGTTTTAGTTCTAAAGACGGGAGAAAATTATCCTACTCTTGAAAATATCAGAAAACACTTTCCAACTCTCCTAACTAATTACAAATTGAGAAATATTCCAACACAAAATAAGACCCAGACTATGGATAAACCAAAGACTGTTCCCAGAGACCAACTAGCTACAGCCAAACAGACAAAACTTGATACTGTAGAATCAAATGTGACCAACTGTAATACACGAACACCTACATTACAGAAGTTTAATGTAACTGCTGCCTCAACTTACACACCACATTGCAAATTTTGTGCAAGTGATGAACATAGTAGTACTGGGTGTGACAAATATTCAGACTTTAACTCAAGAGCTAAAAGATGTGAGCAGTTGAACCTATGTAAAAAGTGTACTGGCCAGGGACATTATAAGAAAGACTGTAAATCTAGGTTAAGATTCAATTGTAAGTTTTGTAAAAGTTTACGACATGTCTCATCAATGTGTGATTCACCAAAGTGTCCAAACAATAGTACTCAAACTCAAAAGATACCTCCTCCAAACAAAGGTAACCAAGAAAATGCCACTTTCATGGGACATTCTGTTTGTTCAAACAACGTAACAAGAAATACTGAGATTCTTTTACCAACTATTACTTTGGACTTAGTGAATGGTGAGGGTAGCACCACTCCAGTGAGATGTCTTATAGACTGTTGTTCTCAACAAACATTTGTTTCGCAAAATGTAGTTAATAAATTGGGTTTGACACCAAACCTGAATGAACAAAAACTCAATATTGCATCCTTTGTTAAGGATAACTCGGACAAAAATAGCTATAAGACAATTGACCTGGAACTACATTTAGAAAATAAATTAGAGAAAATTGAAGCAGTTATTATTTCTAAAGTAGGACAAAACAAACTGGTTATACCCAAACTAGAACAAACCATAAATCATTTGGGAAAACACTACAAAATAGCTGATAGACATATCACAAACAACACAGTAGCTAACATTGAAATGTTAATAGGGGCAGATTATATTAATCTTATTCATAAGGGCATAGTAAAGATAGGTAATGGTATAGCTTATCAGACTATATCAGGGATGGCCCCTTTGGGTGACCTATCCAAATACAACCTAGACCTAAACCAAAATAGTTCATGACTAACAAATACTATGTGCCTCAACTCAGTCCTACGTTATATAACACCTGTAAGAATAGCAACACTTTGAATAATATTATATCAACTGAGAACATTAATTCATCACTATCAAATGAAACTCTGGATGAGGCAATTCAAACTTTATGGTTGCTAGAATCTGTGGGTATACATGACACAAATCAAACTTCAGAAGACCAGTTAATGGTAGAAAGATTTGAAGACACCATTCAGTGCAAAGACAATAGTTATTTTGTTGAGTTACCTTGGAAAATAAATTGTCCAACTTTAAGAGATAATCTCAAAGTAGCTAAAGGACATTTATATAAAGTAATGAAAAAACTCAAACAAGATAATAATATTCAAAAGTACAGTGATGTCTTCAAAGAACAGCTACAGAAAGGCTTCATTGAAGAAGTTGTAGCTGGTTCCTTCTTGGTGCTACTTGTAGTTGCCGGGAAGCAGTGTTGCCAGATGGAATTTTTAAAAATCTGATAAATCTGATTAAAAAATCTGTAGAAATCTGTAGATTTATAATATTTATCTAAATAATAATTTTGATATATTTTTATTTAATTTACTGTCTTAAGGTATTATCAATGATAAAATCTTGTATAATATTTTCTTTATTTTTATAAACTTATATAAATATGGCACTTTAACATAAAAAAAAGTAAAGTAAATGAAAGTAAACAAATTGAATTCCGTTACTTTGTGACAAAGGAAATACCTTTTGGTTAGTGCTGTAATAACTATAAGAACACCGGAATACTTCTTTAATTCATACACATAAATGAAACAAAAAAAATCCTTTTTAGATTTAAACAGATAAATATCATTTTTTTCAACAAAAACAAAAACATTCCATGCTACCATGACGTAGAGGGAATATCAACCAATCAGCGCCGATTAAATGATTTAATCGGCATGTATATCGTAGTCAGAAGCGAGTCGACTCGACTTCTGAAACTGAATACCGAGAACATTTGTGTCCTATTGATTGAGACTGTAGGCCTAATATTTCCTTGTTGTAAATTTTGGAAGTAAATAATAATGATTGCTTGCTGGATTAAAAATCTGTAGATTATGCATAAATTATTGAAAAAATCTGAAAATCTGAATTGCTTCATAAAATCTGTAGATCTACAGATATATCTGTAGATCTACAGATTTTATGAAGCAATTCAGATTTTCAGATTTTTTCAATAATTTATGCATAATCTACAGATTTTTAATCCAGCAAGCAATCATTATTATTTACTTCCAAAATTTACAACAAGGAAATATTAGGCCTACAGTCTCAATCAATAGGACACAAATGTTCTCGGTATTCAGTTTCAGAAGTCGAGTCGACTCGCTTCTGACTACGATATACATGCCGATTAAATCATTTAATCGGCGCTGATTGGTTGATATTCCCTCTACGTCATGGTAGCATGGAATGTTTTTTTTTTGTTGAAAAAAATGATATTTATCTGTTTAAATCTAAAAAGGATTTTTTTTTGTTTCATTTATGTGTATGAATTAAAGAAGTATTCTGGTGTTCTTATAGTTATTACAGCAATAACCAAAAGGTATTTCCTTTGTCACAAAGTAACGGAATTCAATTTGTTTACTTTCATTTACTTTACTTTTTTTTATGTTAAAGTGCCATATTTATATAAGTTTATAAAAATAAAGAAAATATTATACAAGATTTTATCATTGATAATACCTTAAGACAGTAAATTAAATAAAAATATGTCAAAATTATTATTTAGATAAATATTATAAATCTACAGATTTCTACAGATTTTTTAATCAGATTTATCAGATTTTTAAAAATTCCATCTGGCAACACTGGCCGGGAAGAATGAAGGATACGAGAGGCAAGCTATCGCTTTGTTGCGTATCTCTTTTAGGGGCCTCTCGTGTCCTCTTCTCCCCCTGTCGTTTGGAAGGTTAGCATCTTGAAGGAAAAGCCGGTCGTTTTCAGAGTTTATTGAGTTCTTGGTTGGCTGGGGTTTTTACAGAAGATTTTGTTATTTTATATACAGCTGAATTAATTAAATATATATATATATAAATTTATGTACAATACTTATTTATAAAGATTATATATGAGTCTTAAAATTACACAATGATAAAATATATACAATTTGGTACGCGCAAAATTGGTTTGTCGGTAACTAATATAAAAATAATATAAATGCGGAAAATTAATTGCGCGGCCCCACGCTACTGCCCACCCCGAGAAGCGGAGCACGTATATCAAAAGTAGAAATATTCGGGTCTTGATTTGAATCGGATCCTTCGTCCAGCTCGCGTTGATCCTCGGTCGGCCTCGTTTCCGGTTGTTGCGTTGTCCTGCGCGCTCGTCCCGAGGTGTGTATTTGCTACCTCCGAGGTGCGTCTTCCATCGTCCTTTTTCCTTGTGTGCTTTTTTTTCCAATCCGATGCCGTCCGATTGTGCACCCGGTACCTGTGTGGGACCTGAAACTATATAAGCCGGTTTAAAGTTTGGTTTGATTGATTGAAGCGGCTTAAAGTTTGGTTTGGTTGATTGAAGCGGCTTAAAGTTTGGTTTGGTTGATTGAAGCGGCTTAAAGTTTGGTTTGGTTGATTGAAGCGGCTTAAAGTTTGGTTGTTGATTGAAGCGGCTTAAAGTTTTTGGTTTTGGTTGATTGAAGCGGCTTAAAGTTTGGTTTCTTCGGATGTTTTCTGAAATGTGGAATTGGCCTCCATGATGGAGAACCATCCTGCGGCCGACGCTTCATAGAACGTGGGTGGCTTGATGGTACATGGTGCACTCCTGATCCATCTTGCGGGAATGTAATTCGGGTCTGCTGCTGCTTCGGTTCCGACCGGCTACTACGGGTGGGCGGCGAAGAGGCGTGGCTTCGGTTTGTTCCGCCGGCGACGAAGGATGCTGCTTCCGCTGGCTGCTTCGGGGTCACTCCGGGTCACCAATTGTAGCTGGTTCCTTCTTGGTGCTACTTGTATTTGCCGGAAGAATGAAGGATACGAGAGGCAAGCTATCGCTTTGTTGGGTATCTCTTTTAGGGGCCTCTCGTGTCCTCTTCCCCCATGTCGTTGGAAGGTTAGCATCTTGAAGGAAAAGCCGGTCGTTTTCAGAGTTTTTGAGTTCTTGGTTGGCTGGGGTTTTACAGAAGATTTTGTTATTTTATATACAGCTGAATTAAATTAAATATATATATAAATTTATGTACAATACTTATTTATAAAGATTATATATGATTCTTAAAATTACACAATGATAAAATATATACAATTTGGTACGCGCAAAATTAGTTTGTCGGTAACTAATATAAAAATAATATAAATGCGGAAAATTAACTGCGCGGCCCCACAAAGTAACAAATAACCCTTTTAAAAAAGATGGTTGTCATTATTTAACCCACAGGGGGGTTTATCGACAAGATGCCCCAACAACAAAACTCAGAGTAGTATATAACTGTAGCCTCAAAGACAGTGATAAACACAGTTTGAATGATTGCCTGATTGAGGGTCCTAATCTCATTTCTGACCTTGTGAAGATCTTACTGAGGTTCAGGTTAGATAAATATGCCGTACAAAGTGACATTTCAAAGGCATTTTTGAGAATAAATCTTAAAAGTGAATATGAGAACCACTTAGGTTCTTATGGTTCAAGGATCCATTTGATTTGAATAAAGGGTTCATAACCTATAGATTTAATGTTGTGTTGTTTGGAGCCAATTGCTCACCTAGCCTATTAGCATTGACAATTAGACATCATTTGAACCAGTTTAATAACTCTTTACATTGAACTTCCTCAAGGAATTTTTACGTAGACAATCTAATAGGCTCAACACAACAAAATCTGAATTATCTGAAGTCTATGAACACTCTCAGAACATTATGCAACAAGGTAACTTTGAACTTAGAGAGTGGATTTCAAATGATGAGGATTTAAACAAAGGATTTTAAAGGATAATAATGGTCTTACTGAGCCATCAGACAGAGTTAAAACTTTAGGTATGAACTGGTATTTGGATGCAACTTCTAACAGTCATGATTCAATCTGTACTAAAGGTTTTAAACTTGATGAGGAAGCAAATACTAAAAGACAAATATTATCAGAGGCTTCCAAAATTTTTGATCCCATGGGTCTATTCCTGCCTTCAACAATAAAATCAAAGATTCTCCTCCAAGAAGTTTGGAGGCAAATGTTGGGTGGGATGATCCAATAACAAATGAAGATCAAAAATCTTGGAAGAAGTTAGCTGCTGATTTAACAAAAGTGCAGAACATTAAAATTCAAAGGTGCTGTGGGTTTAGGGATAAGCCCAGAGACTTCATGTGCTTGCTGATGCAAGCACACAAGCTTATGGGTGCTGTGCGTATCTTGTAAGTCCTACAGAAAGTCATCTAATTTATGCAAAAGGGAAAGTTGCACCTCAAACCTACCCGAACCATACTCAATTGGAACTATTGGCTGCTGCATTAGCCATTAAAACCATTTCATTGCTTAAGGATGCTTACCATGATGTGAACATAACTGATATCCACATCTGGCTTGACAGTCAGATTTGTCTTGCCTGGATACGGAATGATAGCATTAATAGTAAGAATATCATTGTAAGAAATAGGCTAAAAGAAGCTGAAGCTAATGAAAGCCTACAAGTAAACTTTCACTATGTTCCAACTAAACAAAATCCAGCAGACTTTCTGACCAGAGGTTTATCCTACAAGTTGTTGAAGTCAAACAAAACTTGGTTCATGGGACCTAAGTGAGTGTGTCACATGTAGGCGTATTCATGCTAGGCCCTATAGGAAACCAAATCCTCCTGCTTTGCCAGAGGAGAGAGTTACTCTCAACAGACCCTTTGAGACTGTAGGTATTGACTATACAGGAGCATTGACTGTAGGGGTGGTTGACACTGAACAAAAAATGTACATTGTACTGTTTACATGTGCTGGCTCACGAGCTGTTTATCTGGATGTTGTGGAGGACCTTACAGCAGAATCTTTTGTTGCTGTCTTTAAGAGATTCTGTGCACGACATTCAGTACCTAAGACAGTTTGGACTGACAATGCTACATATTTCAAGGCTGGTGAACAAGTCATCAACGACTTGTTAAGCAACGAACTCACACAATTATATATACAAAATTCAAACATAAAGTGGAAGTATATTCCAGTTGCCTCTCCTTGGTATGGTTCTATCTGGGAGAGGAATATACAAACAGTAAAGAATTGCTTGAAGAAAGCAATTGGTAAAAAACAGATACACTTATTTGAGTTGCTCACTCTCCTGGCTGAGATTGAGAACATCATCAACAATAGACCACTCACTTATGTAGTGACAACATTAATGACCCGGAACCATTAACTCCAAATCATTTGATTCGGGGAGAACAAGTTAGTCTCCTGCCGGACTACAATATAGACTCTTCAGAAGACCCAAACTGGACTCAACGACATGATGAGCTCCAGACTAAGTTACAACATTTAACTAGAGTTAAAGCTCATTTCATTAAACAGTGGAAAACTGAGTACTTGATGGGTCTAAGGGAGAGACATAAACAAATGACTAAGAAGGATTGGTCTGACACAATTAAGGTAGGGGACCTTGTTCTCATACATGACAGTACTCCAAGACAATACTGGCCTCTGGCTAGAGTTTTAGAACTCAGACCAGGGGCAGACGGGGTAACAAGAGTGGTCAAATTAAGGACTTCAACGGGTGACACAACAAGAGGCATTTCTCTTTTGTACCCTTTAGAGTCTTGACCCAAAACAATGGACTTTGGAGAACCTTCTCCACTGCCAGTAACAACTGGAGACACTGAACTTCCAGTAACTATTCCTTTGACAGTAGGAGTGGTAACGCATCCTACTACAACATTGACAGACACAAGACCTCAGCGACAAACAGCATTAAAGGCGCGACTAGTTTTACAACAAAAAATAGATGCTGGGGAATTGTAATTTTATCTTCTAACTTTCACTTTTTCTTTTCTTATGGTAAAGACCATAGACAGTTTCATCCTATGGATGTATATTTTCTCTTCTAATTAAATGCTACACCATCTCCATGAGAAGGTGAGGATAGTCACTGTTAATCAGATTAACAGGCATTTACAGTCAAATAGTTAGCTAGTCTACACTCAAATATAAAAATTGGTGACAATGACACCAAAATTTTTATCTCCCGGGGCCCCCAGTATATGGAAAACTGATGAGTGGGTAGTTGGGAGGTAACGAAAATGGTTCACTGAGTAGGTAGGTAGTTAATCTAACAATTATTAAATTCCTTTTATGTCAATAACTGGGTGGATGAAACCAATTGGTTGCTCACCAGAGTTATTCTCCACACTAGTATTTATATACTGTGTGACAAGAGCGTGCTCGGTAATAGATATACATTACCGATCAACCAACCGAAGAAAAAACTAAGAGGACGCTGGTGGAAAAAGCCCCGCGAAAAGGAGAACAGAGGAGAACGAAAACGAGGAACGGGGCGAGAAGACGGAACGAGAGAAGGGAGAAGAACAGACACCGAAAAAAGATCCCCACCAGCAAGTACGCTCTCGACAATTATACAGGAAGGAGAAAAGAGACTCTCTAATAACTAGCAGTAAGTGACTAATTGTGTTTTAACCCAGTTAGAAGTAAACTCATTAAATTAAGCTGGGTCAGACAACTTAGGCCTACATTGTGGCCTAAGACCTAGCATCAACTCATAGCTTAACAAAGGTGAAGGTAGATTGCCCTAACCTAATTTGGTGAGGAATCCTACTGTGGACCTCAATTTATCTGCCCGCTCTGGACCATTTCCGGAATCTCTAGGCTGACCCTTACAAGGCTAGACTTAATCTACTCTATAGTTAGACTGGAGATATTAGGGGTGGGTTAATTGGGGACCAATTCATACAGAGCATTTTTCACATCTCCTTTGTCACAAAGGGTCACAAACTCTCTGTAAAATTGTAAAAAAAATACAGTGAAATAACATTTGTTTAAAAATTCATTCAAATAGTAGCTTTTTTGTTAATATCTAGCAACACAAACAGCCAGATGTATGAGAATTTACGTTTTTCAGCTACATAATATTACACTAGTCGACAAAAAGAATCCTATCAATATTTTAGTTTTTACATTAAACTTTTCAAAATGTCAGATAACGCAAAAAATTGTTTGTGATGTCACAAATATTTTAGACTCCCCCCCCCCTCTGTTACAAAAGGTCACAAAATTACAGACCCCTTCCTAGGCTGACCATATTTCCTTGAGACAAAAACGGGACATTGGGATGGCAAAAAAGGGACGGGGGTTATATAATATTCTGTATTCATGAAAAAGTAAGTACATAAACATATTGAGCTTACAATTATTCTTCAGTGACAGAACCCATACAGAACCCATAAAAAAAACGGTACTGTCCCGTTCAAAACGGTACGTATGGTCAGCCTACCCCTTCCCCCCTTAAAGCGTGACATCATTTATGGACGGCCTATATATATATATATATACTGTATATATATATATGATTTTTATTGGCCCGGTCTGTCCGCCAAAAAATCTGGCAACCCTATCCAAGAAGCAACTAGAAATAATCGAATTACTGTCAGTGTATTTAAATACAATCTCCTTCAATACATAACTACACAGACCAGTTAAGTGGGACCATTTAAAGCCAAAGAAAATAATTTAATCAACAGAGCAATTTTGAGAAGCAGGAGGCAACGGCACTTAGCCTGTAATTATCACTGAATATATAATTATGTACCCATATTTTTTTTGACAAGTTGTGTAATATACTAAAATATATACAAGAGCTTTTTTAAACCAAGATAATTCTCTAAATCTTTCGAATGTTAGCCTTTGATTTGGAATTTAATAAATAATAATCAAACTACATTAAGCAGCATTGCGGAAAATGTCAACAGTCGAGTTCATAAAAGCATAAATCTTAGTAACATACAATTACTATCAATAATGAAGATTTCTCAACAAAAACCGGACAAATTCTGGAAACTACGCCAGATTACGTAAACGTAATCTGAATATATATATATATATATATATATATATATATATTATCTATATATATATAAAACTGACGCTATTTCTTATTATTATCACGTTATCCGCCAAATTAATTTTAGGTACTCGTCAACTATTGGAGTACTTGGATATGGAGTGAGAGCTAAGTTTTACAAAAAAGCATATATAAATATATACCGTATTATATATAATGCTCCTAGTTCAGCTCTGGGATTCGGAGTTGGCCCCTAGCTCCGGAAATGAAACACTGCCAACGTTATATCAAGCCAATTTCACTGGGAGTAAAACCAGTAAACCCTCGTCCAACGCGTGTTTGTCCAGCGCGAATTTGCTTATACACGGAAAAATAAATGCGAACAATTATTTTCCGAAAGCGGAAAATTTGATTATACACGGTCCGCCAAACGCGCTCTAATAGAGTAGTACTGTACGCGTGCCAGTGCGCGCTCTAGTGTTTTCGCCTACAATCTCCAACACTCCCGCATCTCCCTCCCTCTCGCGTCACCACTCGCATCACCCTTTGTCTCAGTCCCGCTACCGCGTTAAGTTCAGTAAAGTTGTGTTGGATTGTTTTTGTCGTATTTTGCCGTTGTTTTGCTATTACCCTTAGACAGCAGTATGGCACCAAAACGTAAAGCATCTACGAGTGATAGTGAAGAGAAGAAAAGTCGTAAGGTTATGACATTAGCCGAAAAAATAAAGATTCTAGATAAGTTGCGTGGTGGTATGAGCATAACATTACTTGGCCGCGAGTATCACGTGAATGAGTCTACCATACGCACCATCCGAAAGAGTGAAGAAAAGATGCGTGCTATTTTCATTTAATATATTTTTATTTATCATATGTAAATATCATTATGTTTATGATTTTATTATGTTCTTATTTCATATAGAATATAGGTAGGGAAATTCATTTATGCGTGAATAAAAAATCTACGTATCTAAGTATTAATGGGAGACTTTACGCGGGCGCGTTCACGTATCCCCATTTATCCCATAAGGTATTAAGTTTGTCCAACGCGGATTTACCTAACGCGCCGTTCTCAAGGACCGTAACCCCCGCGTTGGACGAGGGTTTACTGTACAGTAGAGAAACCATCCAAACTGTCCTCTCCATTTCAGAGAAGTGAGAAGAGCGAACAGTGACGAGCAAGGCTGCCGTTTTGGGAAATTTCGTCTGCTAGTGCAGAAAACAATTACGCATCATCGACGGACGGAACCTGCGGACCTCATTCCACATCAGTGCGGAATAATTCCTCATTTTTTAAATATGAAAAATTTAATATAAAAAACGTAATAAATGTTAACAGAAATCATATATAAGGTGTTTTTATTCAATTCCTTTTTTTAAGTTAACATATATTTTATAATGGATTATAGAAAGGAGCCATATGTGTGACTATGGGTAAGCAATGACACGCAGAAAGTGCAGCGATGAACCCCATTCTATTCTGTTCCATGTATCAGTCCATATTTGGAAGTATTTTGTGTAAATATGGTAAGGGATGATATGATATGATATGATATTTTTATCTGTTTTGTAAATATGAAATCTGTAACACAGTAAAACGTGAAAATGAACAAAACTGGTATTAATTCACACCAAAAAATGTAAATTATATATATATATAATATATATATATATATATATTATATATATATATATATATAATATCACAGCCATGCGATCTACCATTTCTATGGTTGAGCAGTATCCATGTTTGTGCCACTAGAAGTTCGCTATGAGAAACGAATGTCCCTTAACTGTGTCTCTCTAATTCGTCTCCTTTAATTTCTCCCAATAATGACTTATACTGTACGTACAAAGTAAATCACTATGACGTCATAAAGTAACTTAATTTCCTTCACGTTTCCATACCTTGAATACTGAATCACGTGTTTAGTATGTGGATATCTTTCGTATTCAATGTATGGTAAATTCTTTAATGATAACAAAAACTTCACTCTCTATAAGTCATTATTTATATGTTGTGTCCTGTCTGGTGTTATACAATATAAATATTATTCGACCATACTCATTCATACATCCATGTTCTTTCTTGACCGCTATCCTTTATCAATTTTATTACTTATTCATTCATCTACCTATTGTCTACTTATGCCCTATCAACCTATCAGTCCATGTGTACCCGTGTCTATATTACGCACACAACCTAGTGTGTGACAACCGATATGTGTACAATACTTTGTGCAGTCGTATATGTCCCTTCATGATCGTGATTACGTACATGTAAATACGTCCACATGTATTCTTTTTACTTTTTCTTTTAATTATTTCACCTCTCGCAAGATATTCGTTAATGCTGATATGAATGTTCGAATTCCGATGACGTCGCCAAAAGCGAGCCTCTCAATCTGAACTCTTCTCTCTTGCTTCTACTACCAATTTATAACGTTAAGATGTTATATTATGTTATGTTATGTTATTATAATATACTGTATTGTTTCCATGCCAGGCCACTGGTTCGTTATCTACTTACGTCACATAGTCATCGACGTTCTCATTACTTGTACTTACTATTTCTACCTAATTGTTATTTTAATTCTATGTTACTTATGTGTTACGTTATCATAAATGTCCGTGTACTTTCAATGGAAAGTACACTGTATGTTCCCCCCGTTTTCATCACCGCTGGCTGTTAGGCTTTCAAACTATGATAACCAACCATTCTTCTAATAATATTTGACATAATTTGGCGTAATTATTGTTAACTATAAATATATAACATTGTTGTTAATCCCCTTTATATTATAGAACAACGGAGAACTCTCCTTCATTATATAAATTATATCACCTATTTAGATTATTTCAGTATCAGATATGTCAATCAACAACCTGCTAAAATTGTAATTAACAGCAATAATTTAATACGATATTATTAGTGTACTTAATGTACTCGGTACATATCGGCACCCCGACATTATGTCGCCATCCAAAAGTGTATACCTTACAAAAATTAGTATTTTTTGTTTGTTAATTTTTTTATCTTTCTAAATTTCGTTGTATGCTTAAATTATGCTTAACGTCAGAATTCTTTAGCTCTCCAGTTAAAGGGGGAGCTTAACCTTCAACTGCACTCTCCCAAAATTTAGACTTATTTATTTCTTGTATTGTAAATTAAATTATTCCTGCCTTAACCTTTACCCGAGGAGGCCGAGCCCCCTCGCCTTAAATTTCTGCCTGGGCCATTGTTACAAGAGGTTGCACCTCTTTCCCTTTAAATTCCTGCCTTACCCTTTACTCGCGGAGGACGACCTTCCTCCCTTTAAATTCCTGGCTGGGCCATTGTTACAAGAGGTTGCACCTCTCTCCCTTTAAATTCCTGCCTGAGCCATTGTCAAAAGAGGTCGAATCTCTCCCCCTGTAAACTTCTGACTTTCAGTGGTTATCGTAAGAGGCTGTAAATTCATTTCCCTCCTTCAGCGCCTCGTTCTGTATCTACTTTGTGTAATAAAAATCATTGAGTGAACGAAAACTCCCATTGAGAATTGAAGTGTTTCCATTTACTCCTTCGAAAAAAAAACTTAGTAGAAACTGTGTCACATTATTGTTACTCGGATGCTCTACAGCTAAGGCCGAGCTTAACCAACAAGGACCCCCTTCGTTGGATTATCCAAAGTGCATTCATCTTAAAAGTCGCCAGCAGGCAGTGGCCCGCGCACACGCGAGTAGTATAGCCGCAAAAGGGGAGAGTGCAGGAATGTTGCAGGTTATTATGTAATGTTGCAAAGGGGGTGGGGTTGTTGCAAAGGGGGAGGTGGTTGTTGCAAAGGGGGTGGGGGAAAGGGGGTGGGGGAAAACTTGGAGGCGGCGTTATCCCCCAAGAGAAAGGAGGAGGAGGAGAGAAAGGAGGAGAGGTGTTCACCTGGCAGGAGCCAAGTGCACACTAAGACTTCCAGCCGGGCTGGCGTTGTTTTATAGGCTCCTAATCAGCCAGAATCAGCCAGTTGGCTGAGCCAAGGGGGGAGAGACGCCTGAAGGAGAGAGAGAGACAGCTGAAGGAGAGAGAGCTGAAGAAGAGAGAGAGATGCCTGTAGGAGGGAGAGACGCCTGAAGAAGAGAGAGATGCCTGTAGGAGGGAGAGAGACGCATGAAGGAGAGAGGATAGGTAACATGCAGGAGTACACATGCTGGAGGTACACAATACATGCAGGAGTACACATGCAGTAGGTACACATGCTGGAGGTACACATACGCAGGAGTACACATGCTGGATGTACACATGCAGTACACATGCTGGAGGCAAACATGCAGGAGAGAGAGAGACGCCTGAAGGAGGAAGATACATGCAGGAGAGAGAGAGAGACGCCTGAAGGAGGAAGATACATGCAGGAGAGAGAGAGCTGAAGGAGGAAGAGAGACACCTGAAGGACAGAGTGGAGTTCTCCCCCAATTTATTTTCGTTTCCCTAACCTAAGAGGCCACTATGGGGTTTACCAAAGGGCCTGAAATAGAAGGAGCAGAGCTCCTTACTCGGCCGGAGCCGAGGGGGGAATGGTTCTTCACCAGCTTCGCGATCTTTTATAATCCTCTATTCTGGCTGAGTTGCCAGATAGCGCAAGGTATTCCAGATAGCGCCATGTGTCCCATTAATCGTGTAACACATATATGACGATAGTTATTCCAATTAAATTCTGTTTAAATACACCTTTATTAATTGTATACCTTTCCAGTTTTTTTTGCAATGATCGGATTGCTAGATATATATTATATGCTATATATATATATATATATTATTTATTTTATAACATTTAATTTTAGTTTAGAAGCAAATTTAACATTAACTCCATTGAACTTAAAGAAACAAATAACATAGTTTACCTTCGAAAACGCCATAATAGAAAACAATTAATTTATGGGAAACTATTTCGACATAAGTTTACTATAATTGTATCAGTCTTTTAAATATCTTCTGATATATATATATATATATATATATATATATATATATATATATATATATAAAATACCACAATATATATTTATAGTATTCAGTAACACATTAGAAAAATTTACGCAATAATAGAATTAAAAAGTTACCCAGCTTCATTAAACTTGAAGATGAACGAAACAAATAACATAGTTATCCATAATTCAGCCCTCACGAATAACGAAACGAAATGATCATTTACGATAATTCCACCAAACGAGATGAAAACTTATGAAACATATAGCCTCATTCCCTGCGAAGAAAAAATGAAAAAACGAAATTAAAAGAAACGAAGAAAGTTGGATTTTCCCAAAACACAGTCCACTATAGCGAGGTTGGTTTCGGAGAAAATCTGCTTGCGAGAGACCTTTCTTAAAGACAGCTCGATAAGTAACCCAATGTTCCAAATATTAATATAGCCATTATAATTACTTCTACAATGAATCCAATTAAATTCTGCTTATTAAATAACTTTTTAGACACTTGATTTTTATTATAAATATTTAAGTCACGAATAACAGTGGGAAAAACGTACACACACTATATATATATATATAAAAAAACTCATGCACACACACACACACACACACACACACGATGAAAGGCAGAAGCTAAATCAGTTCGAATCGTGTCCCTAGAGACCTTTTCGTTCGATTCGTGCCCCTAGAGACCTTTTTCGTTCGAATCGTGTCTCTAGGGACCTTTTTCGGGTCGATGGTTTAAGCTATTCGAGCAGAAATCACCACTGACTTCAGATATTAATATTGTCATTGTTATTACTTCTACAATGAAAATATTTACGCGTATTTTGTATGGTGTCATATAGAAATATAATGATGAGATGCTTTTTAAAATATAATTTGAAGCCAATTAAATTCTACTTATTAAAAATAACTTTTTACACACAAACTACATCTTAACTGCAAACACCTTGCACATCAATTCTTATTATCATTATTATTATTATTTCTACAATGAAACGGGGTCGGGCCGAAGAACGGGTGAGAGATCTCCCCCCCATATATATATATATATATATATATATATATATATATATATATATATTGAATTTACCGTGGCACACCATGTTTGGCAAATGCTTTAGTGGTGCAAGCCTCATTTACTGATGCATATTATATCTATCGGGCAAATAACTTTTAATTCAGTCACTGATTGACCCTCTAATACCGCAACAGCACAAATTATTGAGTAGAATGTTGTGTTCTATTACATCAAACAACTTACTCATACCCACTGCCATAATTTTCTTTTATCATAACTCAGCCGAGCAACTAAGCGACGTTGGATCTGAGTGGTAGTTGGATGGGGAGTCGCAGCAGATAATTTACATTCGATAAATGTAATGAAATAATTGAATAAAATATGCATTTATTTTTATATCACGGATGGAGTCGATGTAGACAATGCAGGTCTTGAGCTTAAATTATCTAAAACCATAACAATACAAATTATTTCAATAGAATATTATGGTCTATTACATTATTACACCTTGCCCAGATCCATTACCAATAACCTCAATTTAGTAATAATAACAATTATCTCTCATACACTATATATATATATATATATATATATATATATATATATATATATATATAGAAAGAGAGCGAGAGTTTTGTTCAAATAAAGGATTCCATTTATAATGAACCCACCGCCATAATTTTCTTTTATCATAACTCAGCCGAGCAACTAAGCGACGTTGGATCTGAGTGGTAGTTGGATGGGGAGTCATCCACCGCAGCAGATAATTTACATTCGATAATGTAATGAAATAATTAAATAAAATATGCATTTATTTTTATATCACGGATGGAGTCGATGTAGACAATGCAGGTCTTGAGCTTAAATTATCTAAAACCATAACAATACAAATTATTTCAATAGAATATTATGGTCTATTACATTATTACACCTTGCCCAGATCCATTACCAATAACCTCAATTTAGTAATAATAACAATTATCTCTCATACACTATATATATATATATATATATATATATATATATATATATATATAAAGAGAGCGAGAGTTTTGTTCAAATAAAGGATTCAATTTATAATGAAAAGGTACGACTTGGGATGTCATTCGATTACTGAGAGTTATTAGCAATGAAGTTCAGTAGAGATTACCCCATAGGACACGTAGGGTGCCCATTTATCTGCCAACCACTTTATTTTATTATGTGTAATGACCACCTTAGACCTACAGTTTAACGTTGAAACCGAATGTTTTTTAAAATATAATTATGATATATTTCTTTATACCCTCTCGATTACATTAGTGACTAATGATGCGGGAAATTGAGTAAATGGAAATATTATTTTCTCGAAAACTATGGGTGATAGAAAACTTCTGAAACCATATTTGGATCAATATCAAAAGTTCTATACGAATCACCAAATAATTTTCAAAGGAGAATAAGAGCATTAATTCTATTAGTGAAAATATAAAGATGCAATTACTCGTCCGTACCCGTTATAGCGGAATGGTACACGTCATAGCTCCACCCAGCTACATCGGCAGCCAATCACGACGAACATCTGGTCTTTTGGGCGGAGCTTGAACTATCTGTGAAGTGTAAAAGGCTCTTTATTTCAAGAAATCGATTCGGGACAATGCTCTTTTTACAATATCAATGCCCAAGTCTTCTTCATTTGACCAATAATGTCCTTCAGAGGGCAATCGATGGTATCCTGTGAATAACAGTATTCCAAAAAATTGCTTTCATTTCATCCATGGACACAGTAATACAGCACTGAATAGAAGCTAATTATAAAAGAAAATGGGCTTTGGTACAACTTGCATAATTATGATAGAGTCCTAGTCCAAACGTATTTGTCACGCAGTTTACAAATTAGTTGACAAATTTATGAAAAAAGTGTGTGGAAACCATTCATGTGCAAAAGTCTTAGTTTGATAAAATATGGTAAATGTGGTACACAGTAGCTCTTTAGTTAATTTCAAGAAAAATTTAGACACTTTCATGAGTGAAAGAGATAGTTTGTAGATTGTATATCGTGTATATCCTTAGTTTCAGTTTTGTAGGCTCTTTTGGTGGATGTAAATAGTTGTATATTAATTAGCTAGTTTGAGGGTCTTCCGGAACGCTTCTTGTGGGCATTCTGAACAGTTCCATCGGCTTCAAACTTATCTCTAATTCGAGTGATGGTAAGTCGCGTTGGTGGATCTGTTTGTCTCGTCATGATATACATTAATATAGTGATAAAAATACTTAAGATTGTCCATGATCACGAGATTCACATTTTCAGTCGTAGGGTATGAGTAATCGACATGGTGTAGCATGACGTAATGCCGCTTGTCACACCACCCATCCGCAAGACTCATTATCCATACCTGCTGCTTCTCTTCTGCACGCGTTGTTTCTTTTACTTTACGGTATATGTGAGACTTTATAAAGTTTAGCTCTGCAGCATACTTCAGCACATCGTCAGTGCAACGAAAGCCTTCAATGGTCTCACCAGAACATCCGTAGAGTATTTGTACATCTTGGAACTTCACACAATCCAATGTGGTTTTAAAAGAGGCATAGGAGGGGGAATAGGAAGTTTTTCGGTATCCACCACATCCTGGCACTTTGCTGAATACCATTTCATAAACGTTGTACAAGCAATATTAAAGGTAGCCATTGAATACACGTCTGATTTTTCTTCTGAATACACGTCTGATCTCTCGGTCTTACTGCAGTCGACTGACCACGCAGGGAATCACAGATAGTAGCATGACTCACGGTCTTACAGTGGGCGGAGCTTAGAATTTTCGCCTGTGCACACACAAAGGAGAAAGTGAAACGCTAATTGAAACATGAGTTATTTAATAAACGAGATATTCAGTTAACACAAGAAAAAACAAATGCTTAGATTTGGTGATCACAAACAACAGAAACCTAAAGAAACCTGTACTCGATATGAAGGGCTTTCATATCGTTCAGTAGTATTTTTGTTCCCACTTTACAACCGGATGGTAAGTCATCTTTAAATACGTCTAGAATACAATCAAAAGCACGCACAAAGAGTTCATCGTTAGTTACATTATTAAACACAAGTTTATAAACACGCTTTTCCAATCGAGGGTTTATTTCTACCGACCCGAGCTTTTCAATCGTGAACACGTCTTCACTCAACATAGCGGCAATTGAAATAATCTTCTAAATCGTTACGACAACTGCGCGTTATATAAAGAAATAGTTCTTCAGGATAATTTTCACGAACTAGGCATATTTTATAATGTTTTACTAAACATCTTCATACACCGGCGCATTATTTGAGAGGAACATATGCTCATATTTTTCCTTTCTGCCCGTCAAACGATACTCATCTCTAAAGTCTGTTAAAAACTCACGCAGGACACTAGCCACAACCTCACTACGAACCTCGTCATGATATACATTAATATAGTGATAAAAATACTTAAGATTGTCCATGATCACGAGATTCACATTTTCAGTCGTAGGGTATGAGTAATCGACATGGTGTAGCATGACGTAATGCGGCTTGTCACACCACCCATCCGCAAGACTCATTATCCATACCTGCTGCTTCTCTTCTGCACGCGTTGTTTCTTTTACTTTAGACTTTATAAAGTTTAGATCTGCAGCATACTTCAGCACATCGTCAGTGCAACGAAAGCCTTCAATGGTCTCACCAGAACATCCGTAGAGTATTTGTACATCTTGGAACTTCACACAATCCAATGTGGTTTTAAAAGAGGCATAGGAGGGGGGGAATAGGAAGTTTTTCGGTATCCACCACATCCTGGCACTTTGCTGAATACCATTTCATAAACGTTGTACAAACAATATTAAAGGTAGCCATTTGAATACACGTCTGATTTTTCTTCTGAATACACGTCTGATCTCTCGGTCTTACTGCAGTCGACTGATCACGCAGGGAATCACAGATAGCAACATGACTCACGGTCTTACAGTGGGCGGAGCTTAGAATTTTCGCCTGTGCACACACAAAGGAGAAAGTGAAACGCTAATTGAAACATGAGTTATTTAATAAACGTGATATTCAGTTAACACAAGAAATAACAGAAAACACAAGAAAAAACAAATGCTTAGATTTGGTGATCACAAACAGAAACCTAATACTTTAAAGAAAGCATTCTATTAAATACTTTTAGCCTATGTTCACGAATTAATACCGGTTTTAAAATAGATTCGACAAGAAGACCGGCTGGACTGATTTTATAGAAATTCAAGGATTCCAAGTTGATCACGAGAGAAGTTATGTAGTCATCTTCCATGCTGCAAAATCTCGTCGTTAGCCTGCCTGCTCAGAGCACCGACAAGAGGTAAAATCGAATCCACATCAACACAAAATTTTAGTCGCTAAAATAACAGCCTGAGTATTGTTCATGTTCTAAATTATCTTTGATTCGTTTTGATAAAATTGAGTAAACTGCAGCCTTTGTTTCCTGATCAGAAACTCTCCGTCTTTTTCTGGTATGGTGCAAGGCTTCGTTGCAACCATATTCACTGCACGAGTCTACTTCACAGTCGTTGCCTTCTAATCTAGATTTACACTCTTCACTAATGCATTCGATGGGTGAATAATCATCTTGGTTGATATTATTGACACCACATTCGAGAGGGCTCACTGGGGTAACGGACACTTCAGGTAATGGCGCGGACGCTTGAGGTGGGTCGGGGACAATCTCCTCAGGTTGCCCTTGTGGCGGGGCAAATATTGTGTGGGGGTAATTATGTGTTGCTTCTAAGTAAACAAAACGGGCCTTATGTAACACAGTGGCAATTAATAATGATTTATGCAAAGATGCACCAGCTCTTCTGGAACGTCTGGATGCAATTTTACCGAGCGATATATTTATCAACTTGTATGCTTCAAACCCGTTTGGAACGTCAGATATCATGTTCACCACCTAGGAATTGGTCAAGGCACAGAGAGCTAACTAACACGACTCTATCCTCTATTACCAATCTTGTAATGAGTTAAAGTGAAAGTTTCGCCTGCCTTTATACAATGTCGTTCTGACGTCGTTATCAAGCTCCACACAGGGAACTTCCAGGAAGTAACATGAATCACGTTGCTGTTCTTTCACCTGTACACACACACACACACACACACACACACACACACACACACACACAAAGGAGAAAGTGATACGTTGGTTGAAACATGATTTATTTAATAAAATAAATATTCAAGCTATATATATATATATTTACAAACACGTGTAATAAATAAGTTAACAACAGACACATCAATGATTATATTCAAGACATATATTTAAAAACGTGTGATAAATAAGTTAATGAATTTCTGTAACCCGAGAGACGACGGACGGAGTCATTACAAGCTCGGCTCCGCCGTGCTTGTAATGACTCCGTCCGTCGTCTCTCGGGTTAACATAATTTCATTTGTTAACTTGTTTATTACACATGTTTTTAAATATATATGTCTTGAATATAGTCATTGATGTGTCTGTTGTTAACTTATTTATTACACGTGTTTGTAAATATATATATATATAGCTTGAATATTTATTTTATTAAATAAATCATGTTTCAACCAACGTATCACTTTCTCCTTTGTGTGTGTGTGTGTGTGTGTGTGTGTGTGTGTGTGTGTGTGTGTACAGGTGAAAGAACAGCAACGTGATTCATGTTACTTCCTGGAATTCCCTGTGTGGAGCTTGATAACGACGTCAGAACGACATTGTATAAAGGCAGGCGAAACTTTCACTTTAACTCATTACAAGATTGGTAATAGAGGATAGAGTCGTGTTAGTTAGCTCTCTGTGCCTTGACCAATTCCTAGGTGGTGAACATGATATCTGACGTTCCAAACGGGTTTGAAGCATACAAGTTGATAAATATATCGCTCGGTAAAATTGCATCCAGACGTTCCAGAAGAGCTGGTGCATCTTTGCATAAATCATTATTAATTGCCACTGTGTTACATAAGGCCCGTTTTGTTTACTTAGAAGCAACACATAATTACCCCCACACAATATTTGCCCCGCCACAAGGGCAACCTGAGGAGATTGTCCCCGACCCACCTCAAGCGTCCGCGCCATTACCTGAAGTGTCCGTTACCCCAGTGAGCCCTCTCGAATGTGGTGTCAATAATATCAACCAAGATGATTATTCACCCATCGAATGCATTAGTGAAGAGTGTAAATCTAGATTAGAAGGCAACGACTGTGAAGTAGACTCGTGCAGTGAATATGGTTGCAACGAAGCCTTGCACCATACCAGAAAAAGACGGAGAGTTTCTGATCAGGAAACAAAGGCTGCAGTTTACTCAATTTTATCAAAACGAATCAAAGATAATTTAGAACATGAACAATACTCAGGCTGTTATTTTAGCGACTAAAATTTTGTGTTGATGTGGATTCGATTTTACCTCTTGTCGGTGCTCTGAGCAGGCAGGCTAACGACGAGATTTTGCAGCATGGAAGATGACTACATAACTTCTCTCGTGATCAACTTGGAATCCTTGAATTTCTATAAAATCAGTCCAGCCGGTCTTCTTGTCGAATCTATTTTAAAACCGGTATTAATTCGTGAACATAGGTTAAAGTATTTAATAGAATGCTTTCTTTAACACTTTTGGGTGCCACGCCCAAATCCGCAAAAATTTCCCACCAGCCCATTTTTTTTTTGTGTGTGAATTAATAATAGGCATGAATAGAGAAACAGAAATGCATAAGAAATTTTTAAAAATTCTAATAATTTTTTTAAAATATATGCATTTTATTTTTTTAAATAGTCACCTTATGAGCCCATGGCACACCCATGTGTGTGACAAGTAACAAATTTAGCCTTTCTGGTCATGGCACAACCATGTGTGTGACATTTTTTTCATTATTTTCTCTTTTTTCAGATTCTATTATAAATATTTATAAAATTATAATCTTAAAATTATTATCTTATGTTTACATAACTATATATTTTATAAATAAAGAGAACATGCCACCTGAGGTAATGAGTGCAGACCTGAAAAAAGGGGAAATGATTGCAATGGAAGACAAAACGGAATAGTTGTATTGAATGGAAAGATGCCGAGATGTCGGTTATTATCACAAAACACAGTCCTGAACTTGTGGAAATTAGAGAGAGAGAAGAGAGGGAAACTGAAGAACCAGGCCCATCCAATACACAAGAAAGGCAAAGAAATCGTAGAAAAGTGGAAAAGAAGCCCTTAGGAATTATTGCATACAATAAGGGAAGACCGGAATAGAATCTCTGACCAGATGGCATCCTATGAAACGGCACTTAGAAGGGTATATAAATGGTACCGCAAGCTTGCCATTGCACTTCTATTAGGAGTCTCAGTTGTGAATGCTTGGATTGTGTATAAAAAAGTAACTTGCAAAAAGATGCAACTGAAAGAATTCAAAGAGAAAATAACTTTGGCACTCCTGGATTTTGAAGAGACTTTACCCGGCAAAGGAGACCAGCGTCTACATCACATTTAATCTTGAAAAGAAAAATGTTCAGGGAAAAAAGATCAGAAGAAGATGCAAACAATGTTATGAAAAAATCACAAAAGAGAGAGGCAGAGAAGAAGCAAGGAAACATGCTAAGAATGTGCATACGTATTGCAGCTCTTGCCCTGGGGAAACATTCTTTTGTCTAGAATGTTTTAGAGATTTTCATAAATAAATTACAATAATTATATTCACATAAAAGGCTTTGTATTTTGTAATCAAATAAAAGGATTTTTTTTTATATAAAAATGTATTTGTGTTTATTTCCTAAATAGATTACAATAAGTATTTTCATGTAAGTCTTTGTAACCAAAAACAACGAAGTAAAAAAAAAAAAAAAAAAGGGTTCCACCATCCACCTGGCTCCACGTGCCGGAACCTGGATGCAGTTACTTATATCATTATAGTTTTATCATTATAGTATTATTTTGTGCATTATACATGCACATAATAATACAAATAAATCATAAAAATGCTAAATATATTTCACTATAAACTGATTTGAGTAACTGTAACAGAACACTGGATATTTAATAAATTTTGTCCCCAACGACCAAGTAAATATATAAAAATTTCCTCAGAGCCCACAGATTTCAAATAACATAGTAATTTCCCTATACTGTCACATATATTTGTGTGCTGCGCTCAGGAGTTGAAAAATGTGTGTCACACGTATGTGTGTGCCATCGCCAGAAAAAAAAATAACTGGCACACACATACGTGTGACGTGGCACCCAAAGTGTTAAAGTATTAGGTTTCTGTTGTTTGTGATCACCAAATCTAAGCATTTGTTTTTTCTTGTGTTTTCTGTTATTTCTTGTGTTAACTGAATATCACGTTTATTAAATAACTCATGTTTCAATTAGCGTTTCACTTTCTCCTTTGTGTGTGCACAGGCGAAAATTCTAAGCTCCGCCCACTGTAAGACCGTGAGTCATGTTGCTATCTGTGATTCCCTGCGTGATCAGTCGACTGCAGTAAGACCGAGAGATCAGACGTGTATTCAGAAGAAAAATCAGACGTGTATTCAAATGGCTACCTTTAATATTGTTTGTACAACGTTTATGAAATGGTATTCAGCAAAGTGCCAGGATGTGGTGGATACCGAAAAACTTCCTATTCCCCTCCTCCTATGCCTCTTTTAAAACCACATTGGATTGTGTGAAGTTCCAAGACGTACAAATACTCTAC
Source organism: Bathynomus jamesi (assembly GCA_023014485.1). Lineage (NCBI taxonomy): Eukaryota > Metazoa > Arthropoda > Malacostraca > Isopoda > Cirolanidae > Bathynomus > Bathynomus jamesi. The sequence goes on along the minus strand of JAJOZX010001447.1, from coordinate 694,740 downwards.
GGATGTTCTGGTGAGACCATTGAAGGCTTTCGTTGCACTGACGATGTGCTGAAGTATGCTGCAGATCTAAACTTTATAAAGTCTAAAGTAAAAGAAACAACGCGTGCAGAAGAGAAGCAGCAGGTATGGATAATGAGTCTTGCGGATGGGTGGTGTGACAAGCCGCATTACGTCATGCTACACCATGTCGATTACTCATACCCTACGACTGAAAATGTGAATCTCGTGATCATGGACAATCTTAAGTATTTTTATCACTATATTAATGTATATCATGACGAGGTTCGTAGTGAGGTTGTGGCTAGTGTCCTGCGTGAGTTTTTAACAGACTTTAGAGATGAGTATCGTTTGACGGGCAGAAAGGAAAAATATGAGCATATGTTCCTCTCAAATAATGCGCCGGTGTATGAAGATGTTTAGTAAAACATTATAAAATATGCCTAGTTCGTGAAAATTATCCTGAAGAACTATTTCTTTATATAACGCGCAGTTGTCGTAACGATTTAGAAGATTATTTCAATTGCCGCTATGTTGAGTGAAGACGTGTTCACGATTGAAAAGCTCGGGTCGGTAGAAATAAACCCTCGATTGGAAAAGCGTGTTTATAAACTTGTGTTTAATAATGTAGCTAACGATGAGCTCTTTGTGCGTGCTTTTGATTGTATTCTAGACGTATTTAAAGATGACTTACCATCCGGTTGTAAAGTGGGAACAAAAATACTACTGAACGATATGAAAGCCCTTCATATCGAGTACAGGTTTCTTTAGGTTTCTGTTGTTTGTGATCACCAAATCTAAGCATTTGTTTTTTCTTGTGTTTTCTGTTATTTCTTGTGTTAACTGAATATCACGTTTATTAAATAACTCATGTTTCAATTAGCGTTTCACTTTCTCCTTTGTGTGTGCACAGGCGAAAATTCTAAGCTCCGCCCACTGTAAGACCGTGAGTCATGTTGCTATCTGTGATTCCCTGCGTGATCAGTCGACTGCAGTAAGACCGAGAGATCAGACGTGTATTCAGAAGAAAAATCAGACGTGTATTCAAATGGCTACCTTTAATATTGTTTGTACAACGTTTATGAAATGGTATTCAGCAAAGTGCCAGGATGTGGTGGATACCGAAAAACTTCCTATTCCCCCTCCTATGCCTCTTTTAAAACCACATTGGATTGTGTGAAGTTCCAAGATGTACAAATACTCTACGGATGTTCTGGTGAGACCATTGAAGGCTTTCGTTGCACTGACGATGTGCTGAAGTATGCTGCAGAGCTAAACTTTATAAAGTCTCAAATATACCGTAAAGTAAAAGAAACAACGCGTGCAGAAGAGAAGCAGCAGGTATGGATAATGAGTCTTGCGGATGGGTGGTGTGACAAGCGGCATTACGTCATGCTACACTATGTCGATTACTCATACCCTACGACTGAAAATGTGAATCTCGTGATCATGGACAATCTTAAGTATTTTTATCACTATATTAATGTATATCATGACGAGACAAACAGATCCACCAACGCGACTTACCATCACTCGAATTAGAGATAAGTTTGAAGCCGATGGAACTGTTCAGAATGCCCACAAGAAGCGTTCCGGAAGACCCTCAAACTAGCTAATTAATATACAACTATTTACATCCACCAAAAGAGCCTACAAAACTGAAACTAAGGATATACACGATATACAATCTACAAACTATCTCTTTCACTCATGAAAGTGTCTAAATTTTTCTTGAAATTAACTAAAGAGCTACTGTGTACCACATTTACCATATTTTATCAAACTAAGACTTTTGCACATGAATGGTTTCCACACACTTTTTTCATAAATTTGTCAACTAATTTGTAAACTGCGTGACAAATACGTTTGGACTAGGACTCTATCATAATTATGCAAGTTGTACCAAAAGCCCATTTTCTTTTATAATTAGCTTCTATTCAGTGCTGTATTACTGTGTCCATGGATGAAATGAAAGCAATTTTTTGGAATACTGTTATTCACAGGATACCATCGATTGCCCTCTGAAGGACATTATTGGTCAAATGAAGAAGACTTGGGCATTGATATTGTAAAAAGAGCATTGTCCCGAATCGATTTCTTGAAATAAAGAGCCTTTTACACTTCACAGATAGTTCAAGCTCCGCCCAAAAGACCAGATGTTCGTCGTGATTGGCTGCCGATGTAGCTGGGTGGAGCTATGACGTGTGCCATTCCGCTATAACGGGTACGAACGAGTAATTGCATCTTTATATTTTCACTAATAGAATTAATGCTCTTATTCTCCTTTGAAAATTATTTGGTGATTCGTATAGAACTTTTGATATTGAATCCAAATATGGTTTCAGAAGTTTTCTATCATCCATAGTTTTCGAGAAAATAATATTTCCATTTACTCAATTTCCCGCATCATTAGTCACTAATGTAATCGAGAGGGTATAAAGAAATATATCATAATTATATTTTAAAAATAACATTCGGTTTCAACGTTAAACTGTAGGTCTAAGGTAGTCATTACACATAATAAAATAAAGTGGTTGGCAGATAAATGGGCACCCTACGTGTCCTATGGGGTAATCTCTACTGAACTTCATTGCTAATAACTCTCAGTAATCGAATGACATCCCAAGTCGTACCTTTTCATTATAAATTGAATCCTTTATTTGAACAAAACTCTCGCTCTTTATATATATATATATATATATATATATATATATATATATATATATATATATATATAGTGTATGAGAGATAATTGTTATTATTACTAAATTGAGGTTATTGGTAATGGATCTGGGCAAGGTGTAATAATGTAATAGACCATAATATTCTATTGAAATAATTTGTATTGTTATGGTTTTAGATAATTTAAGCTCAAGACCTGCATTGTCTACATCGACTCCATCCGTGATATAAAAATAAATGCATATTTTATTTAATTATTTCATTACATTATCGAATGTAAATTATCTGCTGCGGTGGATGACTCCCCATCCAACTACCACTCAGATCCAACGTCGCTTAGTTGCTCGGCTGAGTTATGATAAAAGAAAATTATGGCGGTGGGTTCATTATAAATGGAATCCTTTATTTGAACAAAACTCTCGCTCTCTTTCTATATATATATATATATATATATATATATATATATATATATATATATATATATATATATATATATAGTGTATGAGAGATAATTGTTATTATTACTAAATTGAGGTTATTGGTAATGGATCTGGGCAAGGTGTAATAATGTAATAGACCATAATATTCTATTGAAATAATTTGTATTGTTATGGTTTTAGATAATTTAAGCTCAAGACCTGCATTGTCTACATCGACTCCATCCGTGATATAAAATAAATGCATATTTTATTCAATTATTTCATTACATTTATCGAATGTAAATTATCTGCTGCGACTCCCCATCCAACTACCACTCAGATCCAACGTCGCTTAGTTGCTCGGCTGAGTTATGATAAAAGAAAATTATGGCAGTGGGTATGAGTAAGTTGTTTGATGTAATAGAACACAACATTCTACTCAATAATTTGTGCTGTTGCGGTATTAGAGGGTCAATCAGTGACTGAATTAAAAGTTATTTGCCCGATAGATATAATATGCATCAGTAAATGAGGCTTGCACCACTAAAGCATTTGCCAAACATGGTGTGCCACGGTAAATTCATATATATATATATATATATATATATATTGGGGGGAGATCTCTCACCCGTTCTTCGGCCCGACCCCGTTTCATTGTAGAAATAATAATAATAATGATAATAAGAATTGATGTGCAAGGTGTTTGCAGTTAAGATGTAGTTTGTGTGTAAAAAGTTATTTATTAATAAGTAGAATTTAATTGGCTTCAAATTATATTTTAAAAAAGCATCTCATCATTATATTTCTATATGACACCATACAAAATACGCGTAAATATTTTCATTGTAGAAGTAATAACAATGACAATATTAATATCTGAAGTCAGTGGTGATTTCTGCTCGAATAGCTTAAACCATCGACCCGAAAAAGGTCCCTAGAGACACGATTCGAACGAAAAAGGTCTCTAGGGGCACGAATCGAACGAAAAAGGTCTCTAGGGACACGATTCGAACTGATTTAGCTTCTGCCTTTCATCGTGTGTGTGTGTGTGTGTGTGTGTGTGTGTGTGTGCATGAGTTGTTTATTATATATATATATATATATATATATATATATATATACATATATATATATATATATTGTGTGTACGTTTTTCCCACTGTTATTCGTGACTTAAATATTTATAATAAAAATCAAGTGTCTAAAAAGTTATTTAATAAGCAGAATTTAATTGGATTCATTGTAGAAGTAATTATAATGGCTATATTAATATTTGGAACATTGGGTTACTTATCGAGCTGTCTTTAAGAAAGGTCTCTCGCAAGCAGATTTTCTCCGAAACCAACCTCGCTATAGTGGACTGTGTTTTGGGAACATCCAACTTTCTTCGTTTCTTTTAATTTCGTTTTTTCATTTTTTCTTCGCAGGGAATGAGGCTATATGTTTCATAAGTTTTCATCTCGTTTGGTGGAATTGTATCGTAAATTATCGTATTTCGAATTGTATCGTAAATGATCATTTCGTTTCGTTATTCGTGAGGGCTGAATTATGGATAACTATGTTATTTGTTTCTTTCATCTTCAAGTTTAATGAAGCTGGGTAACTTTGTTAATTCTATTATTGCGTAAATTTTTCTAATGTGTTACTGAATAACTATAAATATATATTGTGGTATTTATATATATATATATATATATATATATATATATATCAGAAGATATTTAAAAGACTGATACAATTATAGTAAACTTATGTCGAAATAGTTTCCCATAAAATTAATTGTTTTCTATTATGGCGTTTTCGAAGGTAAACTATGTTATTTGTTTCTTTAAGTTCAATGGAGTTAATGTTAAATTTGCTTCTAAACTAAAATTAAATGTTATAAAATAATAAATATATATATATATATGGCATAATAATATATCTAGCAATCCGATCATTGCAAAAAAACTGGAAAGGTATGCAATTAATAAAGGTGTATTTAAACAGAATTTAATTGGAATAACTATCGTCATATATGTGTTACACGATTAATGGGACACATGGCGCTATCTGGAATACCTTGCGCTATCTGGCAACTCAGCCAGAATAGAGGATTATAAAAGATCGCGAAGCTGGTGAAGAACCATTCCCCCCTCGGCTCCGGCCGAGTAAGGAGCTCTGCTCCTTCTATTTCAGGCCCTTTGGTAAACCCCATAGTGGCCTCTTAGGTTAGGGAAACGAAAATAAATTGGGGGAGAACTCCACTCTGTCCTTCAGGTGTCTCTCTTCCTCCTTCAGCTCTCTCTCTCCTGCATGTATCTTCCTCCTTCAGGCGTCTCTCTCTCTCTCCTGCATGTTTGCCTCCAGCATGTGTACTGCATGTGTACATCCAGCATGTGTACTCCTGCGTATGTGTGTACCTCCAGCATGTGTACCTACTGCATGTGTACTCCTGCATGTATGTGTGTACCTCCAGCATGTGTACTCCTGCATGTGTACCTATCCTCTCTCCTTCATGCGTCTCTCCCTCCTACAGGCATCTCTCTCTTCTTCAGGCGTCTCTCCCTCCTACAGGCATCTCTCTCTCTTCTTCAGCTCTCTCTCCTTCAGCTGTCTCTCTCTCTCCTTCAGGCGTCTCTCCCCCCTTGGCTCAGCCAACTGGCTGATTCTGGCTGATTAGGAGCCTATAAAACAACGCCAGCCCGGCTGGAAGTCTTAGTGTGCACTTGGCTCCTGCCAGGTGAACACCTCTCCTCCTTTCTCTCCTCCTCCTCCTTTCTCTTGGGGGATAACGCCGCCTCCAAGTTCCCCCCACCCCCTTTCCCCACCCCTTTACCCCCTTTGCACCCCCTTTGCAACAACCCCCTTTGCAACAACCCCATCCCCCTTTGCAACAACCCCCACCCCCTTTGCAACATTACATAATAACCTGCAACATTCCTGCACTCTCGCCTTTTGCGGCTATACTACTCACGCGCGACTTATATATATACACTGTATATCATACAACAAGGCATCTCATGGATGTTAAAATATTCAAACTAATTATAAATCTGATTGTTGACAGACGCTTTAATATTCTCCCTGAAATACAGAGTGATAAACATTTCAATTTGTAGAACCTGCATGAATAACAGAATAACTTAAATCAAATTAGTTATTCCTATACCACATTTTCTGGTTAGTAACCAGAGAAAACGTGCCAAATTGTGACGTCATATATGTCTGCGGAATAGCGGCAGCCTTGGTGAGGAGGGAGTCCGTGGTCTGCGTTTCTCCGGTTCGATCGTGGTTTCTAAGTGTCTGGGAATTCTTTTTTCCCAAATGAAAGCGAATAGCTGTATGGCACAAATGGGCATTCCAAGTCGAGTCAGCCACTCACAACAAGGTCACATAATATACAGCACTGAATGGTAAGCGCAAAGCAGCTTCAAGCCGAAATCGTTAAAAAAATTAATAATTTTAAACTGAACTTCACAGTATTTTATTTTATGATCAAGATCTGAAACTTTATTAATAAGTTTTCTTTCATTTTTCACAATGATGTAGAACAGAAAATTACTGGGTCTACTTTAAAAATTTAGTTTACCAAATGGCTTATACAGTATTTTCATGAGGACAAGATTCACTTTTCTCTTTAATTAAGATTCACATAAATTCATGACCCTCGTAACATTCATAACATTTTTTAAGAGAACCAAAATGTTTTAAATTTTTGGATCAATTTTAAAGATTAATCTAAATAATTGAAACTTTAAATAAAAATAAATTTAAAACTGATCCGAAGAATTTTCTTTGTTCCACCAGAGGAGTTATATGGTTAGTTATCTGGTCAGGACAGAAGTATTAATCTCTGCCATGGGTAAACTAATTACTTGGAGATTTTGTCCGCAGCTGCTGGACAGTAAACCCCGGATGAGTCAGAGTACTGTAATTCCTTTCTATAAACTCCCATTTCTCTGTTTACTTTTTCTTTTCCCCCTTCTTACAATGCTAGAGGGCATCTGTATTTCTTTTAAATTACAGCACCACCTGCTAGAACAGCAGTCAATACTGAATTGAGTAGTTTTCTGGAGAATAAGGTCAAGCGTTGGTTGGCTGAAAAACAAAAATTGGCAATGAGATTTTATGCTTATTTTATGCTTCTATAAATGTACCTTTCATCATATTAAAATATTTTAATATGATGAAAGGTACAAAGGTACATTTATACTCTACAAAGTTACGCAAGTTCATAAATTCAAGTAAGTTAAAAAACGTCTCTTGACCCGATAAGGTCGTAGGAGTACCCAACCAATCGATCACAAGTATTTTTAATTGATAGCAATTAAGGCAGAAATGGACAGTTCCCAAATTTGCAATTATATGTGATAGGAAAATAATAAAACCATTTTTGTAATCAGCGTTAAAAACTCTAAAATAAGGACATAAAACTTTTCCTGAGACAAAATCATTGTTGAACAGTGTTATTACTTATTAGTATCAATATACTAAGTTGGATTTGTTTGTAATTATTGTTTCAAATAAAAAATACATCTTAAGTTCCATTTCCTAAATCACATTATTCACCTTAATTATCAAATATTCGGTATTCGGTTAAAAACATATAAAACTATTCGGCCAAATACCGAATATCCTAATTTTTTACTGAATACCGAGTGTTCGGTACATCCCTAATATATACGTGTATATATCATTTTTCCTTTCTCGTATCCCTTCAGTGGTAAAACAAATCTAAAATATGGTTGCCTATTTTGATGCCCAAACGAACTGAAACTGTAAATGGAAACTTACTTTTTCTTTTAAATTGACAAAAGTGAAGAAAAACAAGAATTCGGACGTCAGCAAACTGACCGGCACTACTCCCATTGTCCAGAAGAACGGAGTGTGGCTCAGTCTAATGAACTGAATGAAAGCGGCAGCCGAAACAGCAGATAAGAAGTACTGCTTGAACCAAAGGGGCTTCACGATTTTTTTGAAGAGATGCTGAAAGAAACATACAGTTATCCAAACCTTGATCAAAACGTTACTGCCTTCGAACTACGTTGCTCTAAGGTTTTAAGTAAAATATTTTCATTAATAATTAAAACCTTTAATATTTTTTCGAAATTTTGTTTTTCAGTTTTGTCAAATTTAGAATCTGCAGTTATTGCTTATTTCGTGAAATACCAATTTCGCTCTGCCAATTTCATGAAATAGGCAGAGGAAAAACTAAGGGTTCAGCTGTCACTTGCAAACTATATTTAAAGCAAAATATACTTAAAGTAAAATATACAGGCAAGTGCCTAACCTATTCTGATGAGTTTTTGCACGTATAGCGTAGGGTGGCACGAGCTGTTACAAAGGTTTCTAGCTTTTAGACAGGAGCATCTTTTGGTCAGACAGTCGGTTCGGCAGTTAGGTTAGGTTAGGTTAGGTTATAAACTGCTTAAGCAGCCCGTGCGCATATAGCTACTCTTTTCTATTAAAGATTCACAACGGTGCGTGTATCCCTAAAAAGTTTGTTAATTTTTATCAGAGACAAAAATAGTTGTCGTTTGAATGTTGTCCTGTCCTTGAGAAGTCTCAGAATGAATTTTTTGCCATTTAATTAAATTTAAACTAAAATATCATCGCAAAATATCAAGCATTTCATAACCTAACCTAACCACACCTCACCTAACCTAAACAACCTAACTGCCGAATCAGCTGTCTGACCAAAAGATGCTCCTATCTAAAAGCTGGAAACCTTTGTAACATTTCGTGCCACCCACGCCATACGTGCAAAAACGCATCAAAATAGGTTAAATACTTGCCTATTATATTTTGCTTTAAATACAGTTTGCAACTGACATTTTTTTTGTGTATTTTGCTTTAAATATAGTTTGCAAGTGACAATTGAACTCTCAGTTTTTCCTCTGCCTATTTCATGAAACTGGCAGAGCGAAATTGCGTATTTCATGAAATAAGCAATAACTTTGCTTATTTCATGAATTTGGCAAATGGACTGCCAGTTTCACGAAATAAGCAATATTTTGCTTATTTCATGGAATACACAATTTCACCGATTACGCGTAACATTTATAAAGAATATAAATCTCTTCTACGTCTGAATTAATCCTTTACCAAACCAGTAGCGCCCACAGGATTTTCTGACGGGGGGGGGGGGGGCACTTCCACTACGTTATCTCGTTATCTGGATATATATATACTGTACATAATATTAGTAATTTATAGAGGATTATTTAAAATAACACCTTACTGTATAATCTCGAGTATTTATACTGTTATAAGTTAAACAAAAGCAATGAAAGCACACTAACGCATAGTTAATATTTTGATATAAAAAAAATATCAGCTGCTATTGCATGTAAGTATAAAGTTGTTTCGCCAGTGTAAAAAATTTCGAGAAAAAAAAATTAAAAATTTGTGGGTAACTAATTACTTTATTTGCATCTATAATTGCAAAAATGTGAACATTTTTTTTATTTAAAAAGCATCAAAACGCATGTCAACGGTGTAAATATCATTAGATGGTACTTATTAGTGTATATTTTAAGTAGATTTTCCGTGTTGTTTTATAATTTGGTAGATTCTTAGGACCTTTTCCGTTCTATGGACAGTTGGACACCATTGAAATGAGAGAAATTAATATTTTTTAAACTTATTTTAACTTTTTATTAATAATCAGTACATTTTGAATAGGAGAAATTTAATTTATTTAATTTAACAGCTATGAATATAAATAAAAACAAAAAATATTTGTCGTTTCTTCAAAAATTTGACGAATCATAATACAATAGTAGATTATAATAGTTACTTGAGAGAGGTGAGTGGCCGCTACATTACATTACATTATCATTATTATTGGTCATACCTAACCCAACTCATACTTAACCTAACCTAACTTAAACTAGCTTAACATAGCCCTAACCTGACCTGTAAATTTAGTTTGGTTGGTGCCCATAGAACGGAAAAGCCCCGATTCTTATATTTTATCAAAGAATTTCTGATTTTTCGTATCAACTCGTAATTTCGATAAAAATCCATAAATTTTGTCGATAATGATAACTGATTTTTATTTCTGTGCATTTCATGTATATCTATCTGCTTATAGGAAAAAGTTTCATACGAATACATATAATAGCAATATTTATATACATATTATGGACGACGGGGCAGGCACATGTCCAAATGCCCCCTCCCCTGCGGGCGCTACCGTACCAAACACACAATTTTAAAGTATAAATGATTACAAAGTATTGCAAGGTTATTTCATAGACTGTGATAAATATTACATTAAAAACAGATTTAATATGTTCAATGGAGCATGGTACATTTTCAGATTAAAAGAGAAGATGAGTAAGCAGAAACTACTAGAGAGGAAAAAGTGGGTTCTTCGAACCCTGTCGTGTGTGTGTGTGTGTGTGTGTGTGTGTGTGTGTGTGTGTGTTGTAATTTGGCAATACTAGTATAAGTCCTCTTTGACTTGGTTTTAATGTACCAAAAGAAACTCATGATTACCTTTCCTTTCAAAATGAAGAGAAGTACATTGTAGAGAGCCGAAATTCCAAAGCCAACGGACGTTCCTACGCATTCCACATCTGTAACCACAGAATGATATAAAATTATAAAGGTAAAATAGATAAATAAATAAACAATAAAATTTTCTCAAGCTTCATTCCAAAATATAACAAACTGAGTTCAGAAACAATAAATCAAAGCATATGAGCTTAAAAATTGTTCTGAACAAACTATTAGTTCTATTTATGTGATTCAGCTGAATGCAAAATACTAAGATTAATTCATTTCATTCCAGAAACGATAAAATTTGTATTATTATCGTCCTTTACGTAGAACTGTGAAATCCTTCTCGATATATCTTATAAAAGTTTCATGAACGAAGACTAGCTATGAAGTTCCTTTTCTTGTCTCATCACTGGTTAGTTTTCTGTTTGCAAACAATATCCAGTATTTCTATAGTCTATACCAGCGGTTCCCAAACTTTACTAACTGTCGGAACCCTTACAGACTTGTTTTTATTTCGCGGAACCCCAACTCCATATAATATATATATTAGATTTAGAGCTGTAAAATATTTATTGAGCAACAAAACTAACATACCTTACTGGCGTACTTTAATGTGATTTATGGGCTTGTTTAGTGCAGCAGAGTTGTTGGAAATTTGGTTTGTTATTGGTCAGTTGTAGGCGCATATCCGCTGCTGCATCCAACTTATTACGGTACTTATTTATGGTCGCTATATATCGAGAAAATCCAGCCTCACACATATAAGTTGATACAAAGGGGAGGAGATTCTTCAATGCTCGTTTTGTAAAATCGGGATATTGATTTAAAAGCTTTATCCAGAAAGACAACAAAGAATCCTTATCAAAAGTTGTTTTGAGTGTGAGATCAGTTGAAATATCAATTAGTTGCTCTTTTTCATTTATTGGAAGATTTTGTTGTTTCAAAATATTCGAATCAATAAATGGGTTGCGCAGCCAAGTGAGTGGATCTTACGACTTTGGAAAATACTTTCTTAATGAATTTCGCTTAGTGATCCCAAATCCACGATGGAGCCATTTCAAGTCAGAATAAGAATATAAAATATTATTTGACAAAAAGCCAGAAGGTAAAATTATGTGTAAATATTAGGACCTTAATTAGACCTTAATATTAAGACCTGATTAGACTGATTAAAAAATTAAAAAATGTGTCACGGAACCCTTGTTAAGCCTCTGTGGAACCCCAGGGTTCCGCGGAACACAGTTTGGGAACCACTGGTCTATACTAATGTAGGTAACTCATTAAACATGTCCTGACTTATAACTCATGAACTTATTATGGGAAAATTTGCCATTAACTGAGCTTCACCCATGTGTAACTCTCTCTCTCTCTCTCTCTCTCTCAGATTTTTTTATGCAGAAAGGAGGGGCCAAGTGAGAATGCCCGCAAAAACGGCCCCCCCCCCCTAGAAGAAGAAGAGAACCAAAATCAAGGCCGGGGGTTTTCGAGATGTCTAGAGACTCTACGTTTGAAAAATGGGAGGTCATACACAGGAGGAAAGATGAACTGAGGAAGATTGTTCCAGAGTTCACCAGCTGAGTAGATGAAAGATTGAAAATACCGATTAACCCTTGCGTTAGAGAGTTGGATAGAAAAGGAATGAGAAAGGGTAGAAAGTCTGGTGCTGCGTGCTCTCCTTAAAGGAGGAGGCATGCAGTTAGAGAGTTCAGAAGAACAATGTCCGTTATAATAGCGATAGAAAAGAGAAGTGAGGCAACATTGCGGCGAAGAGAAAGGGATTGAAGATAGTCAGTGAGAAGCGGGGAACTGATGAGACGAAAAGCCTTTGATTCCACCCAGTCAAGTACGGCTGTGTGGGTTTAGCCACCCCACATATGAAAAGCAAACTCCATACGGGGGCGAACAAGACCCCTGTACAGAGACAGCAACTGAGTGAAGAAACCGCGGAGGCGGTATAACACACCTAACTTCTTAGAAGCTGTTTTAGAAAGCGAGTATATGTGATCTTTCCAGGGGAAAAGGGAACGCCAGGAATGTTAAGAGAAGAGGAACGATTGACTTGTGTGTTGTTGAAGGTAAGGGGATAGTCGTGTGGAAGATTGTGACGAGTAGACAGATGGAGGAACTGAGTTTTTGAGGCATTGAAAGCCACAAGGTTTTCTCTGCTCCAATCAGAGATAGCAGAAAGATCAGATGTCAGGTGCTCCATAGCCGTCCTACGCGATATCATATATATATATATATATATATATATATATATATATATATATATATATATATATATATATATAGCGTTAGTTTACAGTATTATAATAATACTAATAATAATAATAATAATAATAATAATAAAAAGAAATAATGGTTAATTGATTGTTAATGATGATTGACAAGGCTGGAGTGACCGTGATCTTTTCAGATCAAATAATGTTATTAATTAGGTTGATTGATCGAATGAGTTTTCTTCCTTTATTAAACAATAAATGATTTATGAATGAGACAAAATGTAAGTTGGTTGTTTGCAGTTGAAATTATATGTGCACTTGAATAATGACTTCAATATAATAATGACTTCAATATTAATAACGCGCTAAGTAATGATTAGTCTTTATATAAAGTTAGGTGAATGACACCAGGCCTAAATGGGGCCTGCACAAAGGGTGTTCAGATGGTGGTAAATCTCGTGTCACTGATTCTTCGGAGAGAGAGGTCGAAGTGCGTCGAGAAATCCTTGTAACGAGGTTGAGGTGTGAAGCAAGGCATAAGGACATGCCTTGAAGTATTCTCTCGCTTTGACGTCATCTTGGTCGTGTTTGTGTTGATGGAACATCGCTAAAGTATTTGAAAACGTCTCTGCCACTACATATATATATATACTTTGATAGATTGCAGGAATGATTAATATAATAGTTAAAGGCTTGTGTGGGGTCACCAAGTACTAACGTACCAATTGCTGAAAAAGAACAGATCGCAACTTTTTCTTTTAGTGGATATAACAACATAAATGATCAACAGAAATTAACAATACAGCTGCTTAAGTTAGAATATGCAAATACAGTGACTGAACTGCTGGAATTAAATGTTAATTACATTGAATGACAAATGCATAGCATATAAATGGAAGGTAAATTAAATTATTTAACGACTTTTAAAATGACGCACGCATGAATTTCAGTCCTTTGGTTGAACGGAATGACAAAGTAGGTCGAGTAATTGCGACCTATACCCATTTCATCGACAAGACCAAAACGTCGACACTCTAAAAACTAGCCTAACCTAACCTAATCTAAACTAACTTAACCTAATCTAATCTAGCGTAACCTAACCTATCTTAACGTAACCTAACCTAACTTAATCTAGCCTAATAATAACTTGTCGATAGAATGTCAAGTCGATCAGATGTCGTAACTGTTTGAAGAGATATTACATCTTCGGTGCTCTTCATGTTCCCTGTGACGCTTCATTCTCCGAAACTTGCCTAGTTCCGGCGGGGAAATCAAAAGAAGAATTTATTAGAAGACGAAATAATGGCGATTCTTTTCATTATGAGCTTTTATGGATGTTTTCCTGATGTCTCTTGGTTTCCAGAACTTGGTTCTCATCGAGGTTGAGAACTGTTTTAATGTTTTGACGGAAGTTCATCTTCATGAGAAAAGACCCTTTGGAAAATAGCTCATTACATATATATCCAGCTAGTGGATTCGAAGACATTAGGCCGATCGTAGGGTGTATAGAGAGGTGCTAACTCCGTTTCGACTGATTGAACATATTTAGTTTACAAAACTCTTATTCATTCGTGATGTTCGTCTTTGACTTCATCATTATTTCAATGAGAATGGCAGGTATTTAGACTCGCGATACATAATAACTTATTTGTACTTTGCCCAGTAAAGCCTAAAGCTTAAAGGCCAAATTAATAAAAATAAATAGTCCAGCTTCACAATTATTTATGTCACTGTAAATTGTAAAACCAATGAATCCAATGAATCTGCAAATCCAATGAAAGGATGTCTCAAAGTGGTCGTTTTAAAATGGCAAATTAAAAAGCATGACTGACAACTGTGTTGGAGATTTAATTGAGAAAAAGGAAAATTTGACGGAGGAGAATGAACAAATAAAAGTGACTAGAATAATCCTTCTGACGCCACAACAAGAAGGTCAGTGACGCTCGAACAGGGTGACCCGAAGGGTTTATACGTTTGGCCCTAAGACAACTGATTGAAAACCTGAAACTCCTGGTCAAACCACGGCCTTGGTCAAACCCGGGAAGAATGCATGGGCGTAAACGCTCATCAGTAAGTACACACAAAAAGAAACACCTGTATAGTTCACACACACACACACACACACACACACACACACAGTGTGTGTATATATATATATATATATATATATATATATATATATATATATATATATATATATATATATGTTAAACACAGACCGTGCATGGAACAAGGAACTCTTCTGGGAAAATTAAATCCACTATAGTCCGAATAAGTAATGGTAAATGACAAATACCATAGTTTTTCTTTTTCATGATGCTAGCCCGACGTGGGCAACGGGTCTCTCGCAAAGAGGTCCCATAAATATAGCTTCCCTCACCAGCTATCTGCAAAGCAGACAGGATCCAGCTTTGGGACATGGATCTAGGGTTTAAAGCAAGCCTAGTCCCACTACATTCAGAACCTCTATATAAGTAAAAGACTCGTTGCATTCACGTCGGATTGAATAAATCAAAGAAAAAGGGGTAACTATTGTATTTTTAGCCAAAAAAACAAAACTTAAACCTCAACCGGGACATTGAGCGTCCACTTTTCAAGGCACGTAACACGTCGGGCTAGCATCATGAAAAAGAAAAACTATGGTATTTGTCATTTACCATTACTTATTCGGACTATAGTGGATTTAATTTTCCCAGAAGAGTTCCTTGTTCCATGCACGGTCTGTGTTTAACATATAAGTTTCTCAGGGGACCATTCTGAGTTTGTGTATGTATATATATATATATTATATATATGTATATATATATATATATATATATATATATATACATATATACTGTATATTAGTGGTGGACCGGCTGTCAGTTTTTCAACATATGCGGATGCGGATCTTTAATTTCAATATCCGCGGATGCGGATATTTAGTTAATCTATCAATATAATATAGAATTATGAATATATGACATAATTTTTCAAATTCCGTGATATTACTACAGGGTGTACATAAAGTTAGCACCTATTTTTGTGAAGCACTTTGAAATTATATGGAATTCAATCATAAAATGATAAAGTGGTAACATTTATTAAATAATTAAGAGTAGGATTCGACGTGACGCCCATCAGTATCCCTGCACAGCTCAAATCGTTCCGCAGCATTTCTAAACACATTCTGGAGCATTTGCGGGGTTATGTTATCTGCAGCAGTTCGTATACGTGTACGTAAGTTTTCAAGACTCGTAATCTTCGTCTGATAGACGTGCGATTTGATAAAGCCCCTTGCAAAGAAATCTAAAGGGGTTAAGTCTGGTGATCTCGCTGGCCAAGGTCTGTTGCTTCCGCGTCCGATCCAGCGATTTGGAAAACGTCCATTTAGATAATCCTGAACAATTTTGGCATAGTGACAAGGAGCACCATCATGTTGATAGACGACGGTACTAACAATCCTATCCCCGTCGTCTATCAACATGATGGTGCTCCTTGTCACTATGCCAAAATTGTTCAGGATTATCTAAATGGACGTTTTCCAAATCGCTGGATCGGACGCGGAAGCAACAGACCTTGGCCAGCGAGATCACCAGATTTAACCCCTTTAGATTTCTTTGCATGGGGCTTTATCAAATCGCACGTCTATCAGACGAAGATTACGAGTCTTGAAAACTTACGTACACGTATACGAACTGCTGCAGATAACATAACCCCGCAAATGCTCCAGAATGTGTTTAGAAATGCTGCGGAACGATTTGAGCTGTGCAGGGATACTGATGGGCGTCACGTCGAATCCTACTCTTAATTATTTAATAAATGTTACCACTTTATCATTTTATGATTGAATTCCATATAATTTCCAAGTGCTTCACAAAAATAGATCCTGACTTTATGTACACCCTGTATTATGGCAGGCAATGCGTAAGAATTAAAATTAATATTAATGTTTTCATTATGATAAAAAATAACTTTCTCAAGAGTTTCAGCCACAGAAAATTCAATGAAAAAAGTTTCATTCAATTTTCTCTGCTACCAGGTATTTAGATTTTGAGGTTTATATATTTTAGTGGTGGACCGGATATCCGCATCCGCATATGCGGATATACGCTTCATTTTTAACATCCGCATCCGCACTTCTGACTGCGGATGTTATGCGGATATTACCTCTAATAAATTATGCAATTTACAATTAAATTAGCTTATAAAGTAGCTTATAAGGCCCAGTCATGCACATTTCATGTAAAGTATTAATTATTATTAATGAACAAACAAATATATAAACCTCAAAATATAAATACCTGGTAACAGAAAATTGAATGAAACTTGTTTCATTGAATTTTCTGTGGCTGAAACTCTTGAGAAAGTTATTATTTTTATCATAGTGAAAACATTAATATTAATTTTAATTCTTATGCATTGCCTGCCATAATAGTAATATCACGAAATTTGAAAGATTATGTCATATATTCATAATCTTATATTATATTGATAGATTAACTAAATATCCGCATCCGCGGATATTGAAATTAAAGATCCGCATCCGCAGATGTTGAAAAACTGACATCCGGTCCACCACTAATATATTTGTTTGTTCATTAATAACACTGTGCAACAGTGAAAAAAAACGGAAATGAGATCGTCATTTTTATGGCTAATTACAGTATATGCGTAGATTGCGAAAATAACACTCATTTATTTGTATCACCCACCGATTTTATGAAAATGACCCTATTTCATTGTATTATTTTGAGAACCACTGGTTCTCTGAACGCATCTTTTACATTTTGTTCAGTCATGCATATGCTGTGGTGGTGGTGTTCGGCTCTGTGTTTCCACTTTGATTTTATGAAAAATTTCGTTCATTAATCATTTAAAACAAAATTGTCAGCCATATTTTATCATAAATCGGTGCTATAAGTGAGTATTATTGAATAACAGCTATCAAATTATGTATATTTCACCGACAACGTCTATATTGTGTGAAATTGTAAATTGATCTATCATTTTCTTATTTTACAGGTTTTTATTGATGTTATGCTACAATGCCTAGAGAGTGCAAAAATTCGCCAGGCAGTTTTTGTTATATTTGTGGGACATTAACGTTAAAACAGTATAAAAGGAAGTTGACTTCTCACGTGAAAAAGCTTTATGAATTATATGATACTTCGCATGCAAAGTTGATGATCAGGACAAGCACTGGGCGCCCCATATCTGCTGTGTGAGATGCAAAGGTGGGCAGGACCGAGTTCCAAAAGGACCGAACTCCAGGAACTCGGTCCTTTTTAAGGACCGTGAGCGGGAAAGTCGGTCCTTTTCTCAGTTAGGACCGAAATGAGGAGCGACGGTCCATTTTTAAGCAATTCCGGACGGTCTTTTTTAGTGATTTTAGTGTGTTTAGTGATTATTTGAAGTTCTAAAGAAGATGGATCGTTTCCTCCAGAAGACTCAGAAAGAGACTGAGACTGAACTGAAACTTGTTTCAACACCTGGAGGAGACGAAGAATCTACTGATGTTAGTGCTTCAACTTCAAGTCAAGCAACTGGAGCTCCTAGCGGAAGAACTGAACCCGGCAATCCCTGGCCGTACCTGGACAAATACTTTGAATACCTGGGCCCCAAGGGTGAGCAGAACCTGGAGTACAAGTGCTTGCTGTGCCTGCCGAACAAGAACATCCTCTCGACAAGCAACAAGAGCCAAAACAACCTCAAGCGACATGTCTCCAGGCGCCACCCTCACGTCCAGAACCAGTTCGACCAGTGCATCAAGAACGGGGTGGAGCTCCAGAAAAAGAAGAAGCGGCGAGGAGACCCTCAGGAGGACCGAGGACCGAGTCATTCCTAGGTCCTATCTTCAGAAAGGACCGTGACCGGGACCGTCGGTCCAGTTTGAGGCAAGGACCGGGACCGTCGGTCCTTTTTGAGGCCCGGGTGCCCACCTTTGGTGAGATGTACAAGCTCGTTATCTGCATGGTTCAAAGGCACCGGTCCTGGTCTGGGATTCGGTGTCCTAATGGTATGGAGAGAGCCGCTGGACCATTCAACTGATTGCTATTTCTGCTTAACGAACATCACAGGTTTGAATCTTTTATTTTTCTGAATATACGTCAAATTTGGTGTTTTTAGCACATTTTAGTATATCCTGCTCTGCATAATGTATTACACAATTATGCTATCTTAAGTAGTCAACAATGTCTATTGTCTCACATTACAGGTTGCAACAGAAAAGGGAAAAAAAGGCTATCCCAAATCTTCGTTCTGCTATGAGTCCTGTGGAACTCATCCCTCGTCCTCCAGCTGAAATGCCGACGATAACACAGACTCTGACAAATCGGAATCAGACGGCGAATGCTATGAAGCTCAAGTCGAGTCCAAGAAAGAACAACATCTCATCACGCAGCTTGAACTCAATGATTTGGTCCGTGATTTAATACTTACCAAGCAACAAAGTGAACTGCTGGCTTCAGGTCTACAAGAATGGAATCTCCTAGCGAAGACGTACGAATTACAGCATTCCGAAAGCGCTCCTTGGATTTGCAGGAATATTTCACAATGAAGAACAATCTTTGTTATTGCATTGATATACATGGTCTGATCGATGCTCTGGGTTTGTGGTATGAACCGAATCAGTGGAGATTGTTCATTGATGCATCTCTGTACAGTGTTAAGGGTGTACTGCTACACAATGGGAACACAATGCCTTCTGTTCCGATCGCTCATTCAGTCGTCTTGAGAGAAACGTATGACAATGTTGCTTTTATTCTGGACTGTATAAAATACAATGAACATGAATAGTTTATCTGCGCAGATTTGAAGGTTGTGGCTATTCTTAATGGATTGCAAACTGGCTATACGAAATACATGTGTTTCCTATGCAAGTGGGATAGCCGAGCAAGGTCTGAACACTACACACGCTCAGTATGGCCGTCGCGAGACAATTCCTCACCTGGATCTCACAATGTTATTCACGAACCACTAGTACGAAAGGAAAAGGTTATCTTGCCGCCACTTCACATAAAACTAGGGGTGATTAAACAATTTGTAAAGGCGTTGTAACAGGATAAGCCTGCCTTCAAATATCTAAAGGAAAAATTCCCAAAAATAAGTGATGCCAAGATTAAAGAAGGCATATTCGTCGGCCCTCAAATTCGCCAACTCATGCTAGACGAACACTTTGAAGCGGTGATGGATGAGGTTGAGTTGGCAGCCTGGCGTGCATTCAAAACGTGTGCAGCGGTCTACTAGGAAAGACTAAATACGACAACTATGCTGCACTTGTGGATCAACTTATCAACTCATACCAACGTCTCGGATGTAAGATGTCATTGAAAATTCATTTTTTGCATTCACATCTCTCATTCTTTCCGGAAAACGCATCTGCTGTTAGCGACGAACACGGGGAGAGATTCCACCAGGATATAGCCACAATGGAGAGCCGATACAAAGGGAAGTGGAGTCCTGCTATGCTGGCCGATTTCTGCTGGAATTTAAAGCGTGACCAACCAGAAGCAGCACACAAACGCCAGCATAAATACAAATAATGAGTTGAAAACAGTATAATACGAGAGATTTATGTTAATTTTGTGCATAAATGTTGAAGTATAGCGATAATTAAACTGTTCCATATGATAAAGCCTATCTGTTTATCAATATATTCTTATTTTTTGGTATGAAGATTTTAAGCAGTCATTACAAAAAAACGTGACGTGATAGAAAAAACTATTTTCAGATTTGGAATCAGCACACTCGAAATATTAAGAATGACCGAATGTTATTCCCGTTTTTTTTCTGAACCGAAAATTTGTTGTACAGTGTAATTATCATAATACTTTACCTGGAATGTGCGTGACTGGGCCTTATAAGCTACTTTATAAGCTAATTTAATTGTAAATTGCATAATTTATTAGAGGTAATATCTGCATAACATCCGCAGTCAGAAGTGCGGACGCGGATGTTAAAAATGATGCGGACGCGGATGCGGATATCCGGTCCACCACTAATATATATATATACATATATATATATATATATTGTTATGTATGCGAATAATATAATAAGGTTAATTAATTACTGGTTATAAATTAAACCACAAACAAAATTGATCATACAAACAGAAGGAATTTTATGTATAAATGAATGGTTCATGAAAATAAAGGGAACAAGCCGAAATGGCGGCTCCGCCTTTTCGTTTCTGAAACGACGTTTTATAAATTCTTAAGTACATGAAATTAGAAACATATGCATGTTAAATACTCATGTAATTTAGAGAAAAAGACATGAATTCAATTGTTTATTTAATTCTGAATAAGTTCGGATAAAAATACTATACAGCAATCCCTTGCCAACCGCGGGTTTTGCAACCGCGGTTTCGAGTATCCAAGCAAAATTTTCTGTACTGTATATTTAAAACGGAGAACGAGGATGAAATTTACATCAAATTACTCTTTACTTATTGCCGAACAACGTAGCATAAATTATGTTAGTTAAAAAGATGGGATAAAGGTCTGCATTAAAAAAAATAAATTCGAAGCGGGAAGATACCCAAAAGTTAAAAAGAAAAACACGTAGGATCAGTGCATCTCAGAACGTGAAAAAGTAAAGTTCACTCTCACCAACCTGTTTTGAATTTAAATAAGAACATTAGATTTATTTCTCCTTTTAAGAACAAAAAACGAGTTCTTAATGGAAGTTTGCTCAAGTATATAAAAATACATATATTATGCCATAATGATAAAATTCAAACCGTGTGTAGCACTTAGAAGCGAAATCGTTCTTCTAATTTTGAGTAAATTACTTGCCAAGCTAAAATGGTCTTCCCTACAAAAGTATAGAAACAGACCTAACGCGTAAATCACTTTTAAAGCGAATGTGCTGGCTAAAGAAATTGAAACGCGAAAGAATCAAAACCTGGCTTCTTATGCGGTAAAATATAAAGAATGAGAAGGTGCATACGAATAATTACAAGAAATTAAACCCACCCAAAGGAGGTTTCCGGCTGTAAGATAAGTAGCTGACAATTTGTAATTATTGAATCTATACATTCATCTTTCATTGTATTACGCAAAGGTGGGCACCCGGGCCTCAAAAAGGACCGACGGTCCCGGTCCCGGTCCTTGCCTCAAACTGGACCGACGGTCCAGGTCACGGTCCTTTCTGAAGATAGGACATAGGAACGACTCGGTCCTCGGTCCTTATATATAATATAAGTGAAAAATTTGATTAAAATGAAAAATGAAATTAAAGACACCGGAAATCTTTAATTTTATTAACGTAAATTATAATTAATACAATACATAAATGATGAAAAAAAGTTATTAAGTTAAATGCTTGAGTTTCCCTTCAAGAAGACTAGCATTTCAAAATGGCTGTCACTGAGCCCTGACCTTTTCGGCTTGAGCACTGGTCGAACTGGTTCTGGACGTGAGGGTGGCGCCTGGAGACATGTCGATTGAGGTTGTTTTGGCTCTTGTTGCTTGTCGAGAGGATGTTCTTGTTCGGCAGGCACAGCAAGCACTTGTACTTCAGGTTCTGCTCACCCTTGGGGCCCAGGTATTCAAAGTATTTGTCCAGGTACGGCCAGGGATTGCCGGGTTCAGTTCTTCCGCTAGGAGCTCCAGTTGCTTGACTTGAAGTTGAAGCACTAACATCAGTAGATTCTTCGTCTCCTCCAGGTGTTGAAACAAGTTTCAGTTCAGTCTCAGTCTCTTTCTGAGTCTTCTGGAGGAAACGATCCATCTTCTTTAGAACTTCAAATAATCACTAAACACACTAAAATCACTAAAAAAGACCGTCCGGAATTGCTTAAAAATGGACCGTCGTTCCTCATTTCGGTCCTCACTGAGAAAAGGACCGACTTTCCCGCTCACGGTCCTTAAAAAGGACCGAGTTCCTGGAATTCGGTCCTTTTGGAACTCGGTCCTACCCACCTTTGGTATTACGTTATACAGTATACCATTTCATTTAATTGTCTTGTATTAATTTTTAATCTCAGAATTTTTAAGACAAAGTTCAGTCGTCTCAAATATCTTTTCTTTAAAGGAAGTAATTGATGTCAAAGTTCATATAACTGAAATGGTCAAATAACACGGATAGGATTTAAATAATTGTATGAAATTTTATTATGTACAAAATACGGTCAAAAGGTCGGGTAGAGAACCAACTGTTGTTCTAAAGATAATTCCATCAAAAATTGTATTATGTATGCATTTATTCATTTTAATGATCTGACATACTGTTTTACAATACGGCTGTATTCAGTTAAATAACTACACAATGTAGATTAAACTTGTCTAACAGTCAAATTTAAACTGTTTGTGCATTTTATTTAATTATCTCAATATCAAACCTTTATTCTTCGACAAATTTTTTTTACTGCCAAAAGTTTCATTTGCATTGTAATTGGTTTAGAGTTGTGATGAATATATTATTTTTGTAAAAGGATTATAATTATCCCCTACAGGGGACCGGATATCCGCATCATTTTAAAAATCCGCATCCGCACTTCTGACTGCGGATGTTATGCGGATACTACCTCTAATAAAATATGCAATTTACAATTAAATTAGCTTATAAAGTAGCTTATAAGGCCCAGTCATGCACATTTCATGTAAAGTATTAATTATTAATAAACAAACAAATATATAAACCTCAAAATATAAATACCTGGTAACGCAGAAAATTGAATGAAAATTGTTTCATTGAATTTTCTGTGGCTGAAACTCTTGAGAAAGTTATTATTTTTATCATAATGAAAACATTAATATTAATTTTAATTCTTATGCATTGCCTGCCATAATAGTAATATCACGAAATTTGAAAAATTATGTCATATATCCATAATTCTATATTATATTGATAGATTAACTAAATATCCGCATCCGCGGATATTGAAATTAAAAATCCGCATCCGCAGATGTTGAAAAACTGACATCCGGTCCACCACTAAATATGAACAGAAAATCTTCGTGATAAGTACTTACATAGAAAAAGAAACCTTCATGGTGTGCTAAGAAATTAGCACGAAAACGGTGTTATTCATTCAGACTATTCTTCACAAATAATAATAAAAATTCTTCATATACTCGCGGTTCGAATCCACCGTAAATCTGTAGGTTTTCTCCGTCACATGACCTTTGCTGCTACGAAGGAGGTTAAACAGATCCAAAATAAATTTTCTTCGTATAGACTATAGATTATTATAGAACATTATAGAATTCCGTTTCTTATCTTTGAGTTTCCATTTTTGCTTCTGGATTAGGAAAGTACTAATCATTCATGTGCTTTCTGTCTCATGCATATTATACCCAGTCATGTGAAGAGGAATAAGTTAAAACGTTTTCAGTCCTTACTACAGGGTGGCCAATAAGTCCCAATCGGTTACAATTAAAACTAAAATCCATCTATCGGAGCTCACACTGACGTAATCATTTACAGTACTGAGGAAAAAATATTTGTAGAGATGATTATATTTTGCACTTTGAATATAATCAATAAATATTTCTAAACTTATTATAAACTTTTTACTTTGTTTGGTTTTTGCATTTTCGCTTTAATTATAGCCGATTGGGACGTACGGGCCACCCTGTACATAGAATAATGACCGTATAAATAATCTGACTAACGGTAGAGATTATTTATAAGTTGGCTTCGAGTTCAAGGTATCGAAAACAGGTATTTCAACCCGACTCTCGACCCCTTCTCAGAGAAGCCAGTGTATCCGAATGACCTTTATAGGACAATCAATTAATTACCGTTAATTTAGCAAATGTGTGTGTGTCTGTATGTGTGTGTGTCTGTTTGTCTGTGTCAGTCTGTCCGTCTGTCCGCAGAAAAAACTTTTACGTTTCTGAACCGATTTCGACCAAACTTCGTATAGTGGATGGGGGTGATGAGTAATGAACGAAAATATGTGTAACCAGCCTCCCCCCCCAACTACTTGCCCGAAGGCCCCAGCACCGCAATAAAACTATAGAAAAGAACGCAGCCATGAAAATCTTGAACTTCACATTGTGTCAAGATTTGTGATTTGTGAAGGTTTTCATGACTTTTTATTGACTAAATAATTGAACCCCCAATTACTGTTGGTTCAATATTTGGTCATTAAAACTAGAAAAGAACGAAGTCATGAAAATCTTAAGCTTCACATTGCCGCTTGTAATCTATACTATAATAAGAGAGCTGTCCGTCCGTCTGTCCGTCCGTCCGTTACACTTTCAGAAATTGTGAGAAAAAATTGTGAGAAAAAAATTCAGAAATTGTATTACGGGCGAAAATGTGAAGCTCAAGAATTTCATGACTGTGTTCTTTTTTGTAGTTTAGCCTGTCTGTTTGTGAAATTTATCCCGGGCAGTAATGGGGGAAGGGTGGGAGTGGGGGTAATGGGGAAGGGTGGGGGTGGGGGTAATGGGGGAGGGTGGGGAAATGGGGAGGGGTGGGGAAATGGGGAGGGGTGGGGAAATGGGGAGCGGTGGGGGTAATGGGGAGGGGTGGGGAAATGGGGATGGGTGGGGAAATGGGAGGGGTGGGGGTAATGGGGGATGGGTGGGGAAATGGGGAGGGGTGGGAAATGGGGAGGGGTGGGAAATGGGGAGCGGTGGGGGTAATGGGGGAGGGGTGGGGAAATGGGGATGGGTGGGGAAATGGGGAGGGGTGGGGGTAATGGGGGATGGGTGGGGGTAATGGGGGAGGGGGTTAGCCCCCAAGTTGCATGAATGGGGGTGAGGAGGTTTTGGGAGATACCAGATTCAGAAATGTTGACACACTGTGAAGCTCAAAATTTTCACGGCTGCGTTCTTTTCTGTAGTTTAGCCTGTCTAACCGTCAGCGAAGTGACGGGAACTGTACTAGTAATAATAATAATAATAATAATAAAAAAAATTGTTGCTACAGTCTTTCATCATAGTCAAGGATAATGGAACGTAAAAGGAAGCAAGATACATCATTATGCAATTGTTATCATATGCGTGCTCCAGCCCCGACAATTACTGGACCCAAAGGCCCCAGCACCGCAGGTCTAGCTAAATGGGCCCGTAGGTCCCTGTTTGGCTAGTAATATCAATAAAAAGGAAAAACTCACCAACTGTCTTGTTTTCTTTGTAACGCTTTTGAACGTGAAAATAGAAAATCAAAACGATGATGGCAAATTTCACGATCTGAAAAAGAATTTTTTGTTCATTATTATTAGATCTGATGCAGTCTGCAGCCCTTAATTATATGCCGGATGAATCTAATTTACACGAAATTATAACAATTAATAACCGGATTAGCTGCATAGTTATATCGTCTTTACACGCACAATCATGAAACGGTTTCCCATCTCCGGAGGATGGGCACGATGCTTAGAGTTGTGGAACTGTACCAGTCCAACCTGAGAGATCCGTGGCAATACTGGAACATTACCCTTTAAACAGCTGTACTGTACAATAACGCTGTGTTGGTACGTTCTTAAACATAACTATTGCCTCGTCATTCAATTCACTCACCCCTCACGGTCGGTTGAAAGACCAAAAATGCATTCGTTGAAGATGCGTTTCCGGCGTCTCAGTTAGCTTTTCGTTCAGTAAAATTAACAATAGCTTTACCGAATGAGGAAAATATTACCTCAGAATTAGGGAGTTATGCGTGGTCGAAACAAAGAAATTGCCGCCAGCAGGCCCGCCACTACTCCCCAACTTCATTTCATAAACTTGACTGAACCCACAATATACACTTCTGAATTCAGAAGTTTCGTTTCATGTTCCAATTAAATGTGACTTCAGTGGAGAAACGAAATTATGGCTAGACATACCAAAGCAAAATTATAGTGTGTGTGTGTGTGACACAGAAAGGACAAGAACTCAGCTCTAAAGTTCAATGATGAACTGTAATTTTGGACGAATTTTTTATGTGTACAAAATTTTTTAAGCCTTTTATATATATATATATATATATATATATATATATATATATATATATATATATATATGCAAAAACTGCCCCATCAGGGTTCAAACCCACCCCTCGCCTCAAATTAATAATAGAAGGAATTACGCTGATTCACTTGTTTTTCACAATGAGAAAATTTCGTCGCAGAAGAGAGAGAGAGAGAGAGAGAGAGAGAGAGATCCGGAAACAGAAGGTTAGTTTTAAATAAAAAATTTGAAGGTAATTTATACATAATAATGACCCACTCATGACTGTATTTTATATTGTGAAAAGTACCTCAGATTTCTGACCGAATTTCTTCCATTTTCTCCATAACATCTACTCCTACACTCACAACACCACTCCATTCCCCCCCTCTCAGAATGCACATGTCACATTTATTTAATTAAGATTAAAATCATCCATTTCATTATTTGGAGCTCCAAGACCGGTGTTGGGAATTGGTGAAAAATCCTTAACTAGATTACGAGGGCTACGTCGTGGCCGATGCTGTAACGCCGCTTCCTGTCGATCAGCGAAGTTAAGCGACATTGGGTCTGGTAGTAGTTAAATGGGAGACCGTCCTCCGCTTCCAGATTATGTAGCGACGCGTGGTTCGGATACGACGTAAAGCTGTAGGTCCCTTCCATCAATGTCCTTAGATGTTGCAAAGGAAGTTAAACAACCCTAACATCGCATTACATTTAACTAGATTATGAGAAAGTTGTAAAGTCAACACAAGCAATACTGAAAGACTGTGTGATTGTGTTGGTGGGTCGTATCGTATTTGAGATACCGTATAGCAGTGGTTAGCAATTAGATTCAGACTCGAGATGTATCGTAGGTGAGGCGAGTACACGGCGGTGGGCCAAGTCCATTGGCCACTTTTTTAACTGGGAGGTAGGTACTTGCGTAATTTATTAAGGGCTATATAACTTATTTAATAAAAAACGTAGATTAAAGTCCGCTCAAATATTGCGCAATATTTTTTTAATGTTGAAAACATTTTGTAATGAAACGTGAGGATACAAGAGCTCTTCTCAAATATTAAACTGTTATATTATACAACAGCAAAGGCAACATGCTACCCAATTATTTTCTAGAATTTAATTGAATAGAATTATGGCTTGAATTGTTTTTAGTCTGAAAAGTAATTTTTCTAATTAAAAACAAAAAGTGGGCATAGGTGAGTCAAGCCGGCGGACTGGATCTAGCTCGCGAGCCGCTCAAATTCTGTTCGATTTATCCTCTTGACGACTGAATTTTTTGTAGGGTTAAGTTATAAATGCGTGTATTGGAAACGGTACATATTCGACCCAGTGGTCCAAAAGAGGTTAAATCCAAATTTATGAGACGAAATGAAACAAAACTGATGGAAAAACATCGGGATCGAAATAAGAATCGTAGAAATTCGTGATTAAAAGATAAACGTACGTAGGAATAATAATGGAGAATCAAAATGCCTACAAGGATAGATCAATAAGGATACTTTCAAATACCTACGTGAGGTCTCATGATTCCTGCTGAACACCGTTTACATTTAAACTCATCTACGCGTCGTCTTGAAACCTTTGTCTTTACCATTGACATTCACTTTACACGTCATTGTAATGAATTACGTCACTTTAAACTTCTTTTTTTTCCTCTTTTTTTTTTTTCCTCATCTTCAGAAATCCCTTTTGTGAACAAATAATCCTTTGATATTAACCATTCATAGACATGTACTGACGTACTAAATGTTTCAGTGACGTCATAAATCAGTGTTATAACGAATACGGACAATAACTAAAATCTTTAAAACACCTTTTTTTTACAAAGTAGGAAAAAATACAGATTTGGCAATTTTCGAACGTGTAAAATAGTTTTTAGTCAGTTTCGAGAGGATGAAAATGAAATGATAAACTTACGTCTCATTTTGTTCTTTTTTTAAGTTTTAAAAATTTTCCTCTTATTATTTTCTGCTTATTTTTAATATATACCTTGATTGGTTAACCTTGGTTAATTGGTTAACTTTTTTTTGCTTCCGCCCGAATTAGTCATTCTGACGAAGGTCAAGCTCGTTGCTCCACCTTAGATTTACGGCTTAACGTGGAATCCGAACCACGATCCACAACGGGGGTCAGAAATTACAAAGTCCTCGCCCGGACTCGATCTCATAACCTCCCGATCAGCAGGTCAGCGTCTTATACCACTAGGCTACCCAGGGAACCCATTTATCTACCAACCAATTTTATTGTATGGAAGGATGAACAGGTGGGATTGCCTCGCGCCGACTGCTGTCACCAGGTATCGAACCCGGGGCCGGTGAA
The DNA here is from genome assembly GCA_023014485.1 of Bathynomus jamesi. Lineage (NCBI taxonomy): Eukaryota > Metazoa > Arthropoda > Malacostraca > Isopoda > Cirolanidae > Bathynomus > Bathynomus jamesi. Next base: position 665,736 of record JAJOZX010001447.1, on the reverse strand, counting down.
TTCGTAGTCAGCAATGCTAACCACTACACCACCGAAGCACCTATATATATTATATATATATATATATATATATATTATATATGTATCGGCTGTTTTTTTAAACGTGTGGCACTTTAAAAGGTTTGTATTTCTTTTTAACGAAATAAAAACAGGAAATTTTTACTGCACCTTCTCAACATATGAGGAATTAGTCGCCTATTGCAGAACATACTCTATCAGCGAAGTTAATCCCAGCGCCTCAAACGTTTAATTAAAATGTGTCGTCGTCCAAACGCCGCGCTGAAAACTCTGGTTTAACCTTTCGACAACTGACGGGATTTAACAGTCACACCAGAAAAAATAATACAAATTGTACTACAATGCAACATTTAAAAATAATTTTCCCTATTTATAAGATGTTGTTTAGCTGTCGGAAAGGGAACCTAAAATATGTGTCATTTCAGTGACTAGTTACTGGAATATTCAGTTTAAAATAACCAAAAAAATAAAAAAATAGCCATAATTTTTGGTTCAAAGAAACATATTCCCGTCGTTGAATTGGTCAAAAATTTAGGAAAAGAATTATTAAGCTATTTCTTTTCACTACAGAATACATTATTTAATGTCGGGACCAAAGGTCGCCTAGAGATACGCCAACTCGTTGCGTATATTGTGTTCTATTAAAAATTAAAATTAATTCTTTTATTGCTATCCTTAACGGACGTTAACACTGAAATTCACCAATTTAAAATTGTCAAATTATTGAAAATAACTCAATGAAGGTGTAGTGAATACTCTTATTTTAGTTTCAAGATAAATGTTAATTTTACCGTCTTGAATTTCGGAATAGCTATAAATTCATTTTAAATTAGTTACCCATCATAATTCAATTGTAAACCACATTAATACTAATTTTATGTATACTGTATTATTTTATTGTATGTAAACATAATTAATTATATATCACAATTGTCAGTTAATTATTTATATTCAAATAATTATTTTAATCTAATACCATGTCCATTTTGCAAATAAATAATAGAAGTCCTTAACAGAAATTAGATGCCTTTTACTTCTCCTACTTTTCTTTCACCATCTTTCTCTACTAAAAAAAAGAAAAAAAATGGTGTCAATAATCCAGCAGGGTTGAAAACACCTTAAACAGAAAAAAAAAAAAAAAAAATAGAAGTCCAAGGGTTATATTTTCCATCCTTGGTACCAGGGTTGCCAGATTGGGCGACTTTTCGCACTTCTGAGGACCTGTGCTATCAACATTTATGATTTTGCGATTTTGCGAATTTTGTGCTACTTCCCCCAACAACTTCGCGACATTCGGCTATTTTCAGAAATTTTATGTAAGTGTACAAATATTTGTTATACGATGAACCCTTTCTTTCTTAATGTGTAATTTTTTGAAGCGACAATGCAAAACCCCGAAATTATGAATAATAGACCACTAATATAATGTAGAAAACATTCTATTTTCACCTGAATTTAATATTAAACCTTATGCATTAGGACATAGAGTTCAAAATAACTGATCTCCGACTTAATTTTCTTTCGATTTGGACCTTATGTAAGTAAATCTTTCTTTGAATTCGTATTTGGATTACAGGAAAAATAAGGAGAGCCTGTTTTAAAAGACATTTCTGTATTCGCATTAAAGCTATACAGCTTGCCAATAAGCAATGCAACTGTGGAACGAGTATTTTCAAGAGTTACATCAACAAAAACAAACTTAGGAATCGGATGGGTTTAGAACTTTTAGCTTCTGTACTTCGTATAAAAATGATGCTTGAAGAAAAAAGCATTTGTTGTGTTAATTTTGAACCTTCGCCACCTATGCTTAAATATAATTCTGGCATTTACGAAAAGTCAGAAAAGACCTTTACAAGCCATGATGAAGGAGAAAAATAAGACGACGAGCTATTGAATTCACTACAATTTTAAATAAAAACCGTAAGTAAATTTTATAGTATAATAAAATAATGAAATTGGGGTTGGGCTACTTTTTGCGACTTTTCGATACGCTCCTCGCTAATTTTGTTCAAAAGTATCTGGCAACTCTGCTTGGTACTGTCGCAGTTTCGCCTAACGGACTCAATACGGCTAGTGAGATAATCACTGGTTGGCATTTAACCAGCGGCAGTGCTTATGGCTACATCATCCAGGTTAACCTATACCGGATAGATGCGTTACGGTCCCAAGCCGTAGCTTGCCTAGGTCCAACGACGACGACGACGAAAACCAACAAAGGCATTGTTTCGCGGTTTTCTCCAAAGGAATATTTGTAAACGGAGAGACAACATCTAAACTAACCATCAGAAGAAAGAATGAATTCCCACACTTTCTTTTGCGAATGAAAAACATTTATTTGATGTAAAAATTAATCCCTAAAAGAATATCACGAATAGTACACAACTAAATTACAACTAACAAAAATTCAAATAAAATGTCTACTCACCAAACAAAAAATTCCCGACAAATAACCGCAAACCTTTATCATTGTAAATGCAATAAGTTCAAGGTTAAATTTGTATTTATTACGCTGTTTATTACACAATCGTATGAAATTATTTTTAAAAATGTCTGTAATCTGTAAGAGAGGAAGGGAGGAAACAGTAAATCACGAAAGTATATATATATATATATATAGCTTTTTTTTCTGGCGGAACGCGCCGGAACGGCGTTTCACCACTTTTTATTTTCAATATGCTGAAGAAAATTTCATATTTCTATTTTCATTTAATGTCGGAGAAAAAGGAATGGCGAGTCGGAGACGACGAGCACTTCCCTTCTCCGACTCCTCATTATTATTCCCGTACGCTCTACCCTCCTTGTTAATCTCTCGTTCCAACTCACTTCCGATTTGCTTTGTTTGTTTTTTTGCTACATGACAAAATTTTAGGAATAGGTAGAACACTTTTTTGGGGAGATTGGGATGGTTACGGGATGGGGTGGGCTAACAAATGGCAAAGGTTGTAAGAAATTTAGAGCAGAGTGCCAGAACCTCTCTTTCCAGAATATATATATATATATATATATTATATATATATATATATATTAATATATATATTGTAATGTAGTGTCCTGCTTTAGGCCTAAATACTATTGCTGTATGCAGTTGCTAAAACGTTGATATAGAATTATTTCCTGTCTTAATAAATGCATTTGATTTTCCTATTTGAATAAAATGTCATAAAATATTTAAATACTTCAATACTTATTTAGCAATATTAATGTTATTAATATGCATAATACTGAATCCTGCATTATAACTGTATTTGATTTTCATAGCGCAGTTACGATAATTATTACAGTTATGCCTAAAACCTCCCTTTCATATTTTGAACACTTTAAAATTTCACTCCGCAAAGTTGGATGCAACGTTGTCGACTGACTGATGTAAACTGGTCTCTTTGTTAAAGAATAGAAACCTGCGCGTTTTATTCTCTTCCGTGACTCATGTTTTTTCTTCCTTAATACTCTCCAAGGAAAATAATAAAGTATTAAGACCAGAAAAGACTTAAAGTAATTTAAGAATTTCAAATTTCGGCGCAGAACGGAGCTTCGCAGAAAGGGAAGACACGTGTCACGTATAAAAAATTTGTTTTATTTAGTTTTTCCAGGGGGATTCCTCAGCCTTCGAGAAGAAAACGCGAGACGATTCGCATCTCAAAGCATTCAGCCAGAGATCAGAAAGTGTGTGCAACGTGTATATATATATATATATATGGGGTTCCGGTTATCCGAAGCTAATAAGGACCCAAAAAACACTGCTTAAAGCGAATCCACTTAAAGCGGGTAAAATCTACCCAGAAGATATATTGGAATAGTGTTTGATCAGGACCATAAGATAATAAATAATACTCCAAAAGATCATTTTATTACAGTATTACAGTAAAATATGGAACAAGTGTAATTTACGTCGCCCTGTGGTGCCTATGTAGTTTACGTTCCCCAACTTTGTCCACGTATATCTAATCAAATAAAACGTTAAAACTAACGAAAATATTACGACAACCTAACCAATCGTCAATTTATATATATATATATTATATATATATATATATAAATTGACGATTGGTTAGGTTAAGTCGTAATATTTTCGTTAGTTTTAACATTTTATTTGATGGATTCATTTAAAAAATGTCTCCTAAAGATTCTAGTGTAGTTTACGTTCCCCAACTTTGACCTAGTGTAGTTTGTGTCCCCTTTTGCGTCAGGGAGACGTAAACTACACTTGCTCTTAAAGTATTTTTAAAATAAGCTGTTTTAAATCCATCAGTGATTTTTTATTATCTTATCTTCAAAAGTAGAGGCGTTGGTCTTGTTTGGATGAATTGAGTGTGATATTGGGAGAGCATTAGGTAGAGGTTAAGGATGATGATGAAGAGGCAGGACGAGTAGGCAAGTCGTCAAATGCCATCTCCTCATCTCCTCGCCGAATTAGTGCCTTAAACCAGAAGGACGTGGCTGAGGTTCAGATTCCTCTGTGGCCGGTTTGCGTCGCACAAAGAATGACTCGAGAGTGGTTTGTTTTCCAGCACGTACACTTTTTCTTGTAAAATTGCCTGATAGCATGGTAACACATCTCTCATTTAACGTTCAACCTTGGCAGCATGATCGTAGAGAGGATCATTCTTCTTAAAATAATCGAGAATGTCATCAACTTTCCCGAAGGTTTCTCATAATCCTCGATAACGGGGACCCCTGTATATATATATATATATATATATATATATATATATATATATATATGAGGAGATCAGACAGCAATTCCCTCCTTCACAAAGTCCCACAAATGAGGCGGGATGCTGCAGAAGGGTCGATCGCAGGTCGATCCTGAACCGTCGTTCAAACTCACCTAAAGTAACCTGAAGTAATATATATATATTTTTTTTTTTAAGGTCGGGAAGAACCGATTCGCCTCTATTTAAAAGGGCATATCTCGGCGGAAAAACAAAGAAAAAGTGAGAGGAAAGACAGAGGAAAAAGAAAGGGTGGAGGGGACAGTCGAAGTGGAAAAAGACCAAGGATGACAAGGACTGCTGGGTCGAGCCCCATCATCCTTGGGTGCTAGGGCCGGGAGGCGCACGTGAAACCTCCAGGAACAAGCACGTACAAACGAGCACAAAGAGCACGAGCTTAGAACCCCCTTGCGGGATATATATATATATATATATATATATAAATTTAACAATTAAACATATGAAAGGAATGAATGATGCAAACCACAAAGAAAAAGAAAAATTATTCCAAGTCCTTTCGTGTATTCAGCAGTACACCTCGTCAAGGAATGACGTCATTCCCTGACGAGGTGTACTGCTGAATACACGAAAGACCTTGGAATAATTTTTATTTTTCCTTGTGGGTTTGCATCATATATATATATATATATATATATATATATATATATATATATATATGCATGAAAAGCGACTCCAAGGCTTTTGTGTATTCAACAGTACACCTCGTCAAGATTTTCTGACGAGGTGTGTGCTACGTCGTGGCTCGTGTCGTAACACCGTTTCCTATCGATCAGCGAAGTTAAGCGACATTGGGTCTTGGTAGTTGGTGAATGGGAGACCGTCCGCTGCGTTAAGATCATGAAGTGACCCGTGGTTCGGATCCCACGTAAAAATGTAGGTCCCCTCCCTCATATGACCTTAGATGTTCCGAAGGAAGTTAAACAACCCCATCATCACATTGGTGTGATGTAGTCTAGTGTTGAATATACGAAAGGACTTGGAATCA